>LZPO01087261.1:217635-247687 GCA_001675575.1 Neotoma lepida | reverse complement strand
AGTTCACACTGTGCACTTTCTATCTGCTTGGAGCTACTGTATAGTTCACACTGTACACTTTCTATATGCTTTGAACTACAGTTTTACTTTTTTTAAAGATTTATTTATTAATTATGTATACAGTGTTCTGTCTGCACATATGCCTGCAGGCCAGAAGAAGGCACCAGATCTCATTACAGATGGTTGTGAGCCACCATGTGGTTGCTGGGAATTGAACTCATGACCTCTGGAAGAGCAGCCAGTGCTCTTAACTGCTGAGCCATCTCTCCAGCCCCAGTTTTACTTTTTAAATGAGTAATTTTTTAAAATATATGACTAATATTTACCTCTAGGGAAAAAAACTCCTTTTCCAGAATGTAGAAAAACTAAAAAGAAGCCAATGTATCAGGAAAGCTATTCTGCAGTAACCAATCTTTGCCTTTAGAGAATCTAATTAAGCAAAACTAAAAATTGTTTCAAGTGATATAAAATCAAGTTTTACTTAAACTTAAAAGTGGTTCACTTGTAACTAATCACCTCATGAAAGAGCAGCCAGCCAGGGCTCTTCCTGTCTAGGAACTGCGTCCAAGGATGTGTCAAGGCAGCACAGTGTGACCTTTCCAGGTTCTTATGCCCCACAGAGACCAAAGCTAATCCACAAAAGGATAAGGAAGGCCTCTAATCCATTTACACTGTTAGGTAAAAAGCATTGTAACAGCCATGTTCAGGAAGAACACCACAGATAAAGGAATATTCAAGCTTCAAAGGTTCAGAATATTTCCTGAAAATCTCCTGCATGGCATGCCCAGGTGGGTGTGCTAATCAAACCAATGGAGGCAAGAGGGGAGGGCAAGATAAATGAATAGTAAGTTAATACAGCTATGAAACTGAAACAACTGTCCCAATTATCCATGTAATCCAGGAAGATGGCCTCATTCACATCAATGGCAATATGTGAACATTTAAATACCAGTGACACTGGATATAATGGGCACAGGGAAAAGGGCAGAGTTTAAAACAGAGATGCTAGGATCTGAATGAGTGTTCCCTCTAAAATGCATTCAATTCAATTGCCATTTAAACAGCATCAAGAGGTGGGGCCTTTAAGAAGTGATCAGGACAAGAGGGCACTATCCTCATGAGTGGATTTATGCCACTGTCCGTCTCAGAAGTGGGCTCCTCATATGGGGCCTCCCTTTCTCTTTTTCTGTCCTTGCTCCTCCTAGTTAGCCTGTAGTTATGCAGACAGAAGGTGCTTACCAGGGGCCACCACCTTGATCTAGAACTGTGAACCAGTAAGTTTCTTTCATTATAGGATGTCAAGTCTAAAGTGTTATATTACAGCAACACTTATGGGTACCTNGGCCGACTCCAGACTCTTCCATTCTCCACGCACTCTAAGATGAGTGAGCATGTGAGGTTCACACACCTACATGCCCACAAGCTCCACGTTTCTACTAAAGCATCTATGTCTTCACTCAAAATCATCTTGCTAGTAATTACCATCTTGTAGGTTACAGTAGAGAAGAAAATCAAAAGAATGGTCTCTCTTCTGAAGCCACATCCTACTTTGTACAGACACCTGAAAACAGTGTCTGAATACACAGTCAAATTAACTTTATCATAGAAGTAAACACTTCATTCTCTTTGCTTACATACACTTGTTCTTAAGTAAGACTATAACACAGCAAGCCACAAAATGAAAAATATTAACAAGCTGATATTAAGTAATTGTATTCCTAAATCAGTGATCCATGAAAAGCAGATTCTAATATTTAATATTAAACATGCACATTAACAAACAGATATGATGATTCCTTCATTTCTCATGACATCTTGTTTCTTTCACATTTCATTAGGTAACAGTCACACTGAAATCTCCAAGTCTACCTCCTCTATGACACATTATCAGAAAGGATCAGTCTCAAACATATACACCCAGCTTCTCGGCTCTACTCAAAATGCTATAACAGACAAACTGTCCCCTGTCTTCTAAAACCAGAAATAAAATAATTAGGTCACAATAGCTCATTTCTTGGGGAAAATAAAGATGATGAATGTAATCAGGATATTATTATCGCTGAAATTCTCTAGGCCTGGATGCCAGGTCAAGTGTATCTTGATGCAAGTTACTGTGGCAACTTGCACTACAGAAAATGCCTTATTCTACCATGGAATATCACTCCAGCCTTTTAAAATCTGTCAGTACAAATTGTAACAACAAACACTTCTTCACAAACTTTATTCAGAAATACCCTTATCAAACCCTTCAAACCAAATACAAGAAAACATTTTCCATTAAAGCAATATGAAACTGAATATGCACATATGTAGATATGCACACACACATGTGTGCAAGCAAACATGCACATATGTTCAGAATATAAAATTTTGAGAGCATTCCAAAACCATTTCTCATGACCAGAGACACAGTATTTCTCCACCAAATCCTTCATCCCAGACATTTCTTGCAGCGCAGTTCTGAAGGGTTCTGGACTGAGTGCTATCATTCCCTACTCACCAACCCTTTTATAGCAAGAGGTCAGAAGGATCTGGGGAGGCCTGCAGCCCCGTTCAGACAGAAAGAAGACATATAATCTGTAAAATGACTCTGTCTTTCCATAGAAAGTACATGCTTCAGAGACTGGAGAGATGGCTCGGNGGTTAAGAGTGCATACTGCTCCTGCAGAGGAACTCAGCTCAGTTCCCTGTACCCATGTCAGGCATCTCCCAACCACCTGGAATTCTAGTTTGGAGGATCTAACACCCTCTTCTAGCCCCTACAGGCATTGTACACATGTGGTACACACAGATACACTCAGGCACACACAAATACACATAAAGAAAAAAAAACACTAATATATCTCTTTTAAAAAAGAAAATATAGGACTCAAAGTTTGTTTTCACTGTTTCAAATTTATAAGCCTAACAAGCTGCCTTGTGATAAAGTGAAAATGATTTTCTATCATTACCCTCTAAAAGAAAAATGATTTGAGAAATTGTCTTCATGGGGAGCCTCTGATTTAATAGATATTCTGACTGCAAGACATTAACACTAGAAGAGAAAACAGCCCTGTGAAGACGCACACAGTGTCACAGTGAGCGTGAGACTGCGGAGCTCTCTGTCGTCCATCAAAACTGGATACTTCTGCACCCGAGAGGTGCAGGGAGGCCACCCTCCCCACAGTGAGCCAGGCTGTCATCTGCCAGGCAGGCTGACGAGGTTTCTGTGCACAGCTACACGCAGCTCTGTGTGGAACCTTCATTAGTAACAGGTCAAGTGCATTTTATAAAGAAGGGCAAAAAGGGTAGAAGGCAAAAGAATCTCTGCATTTAGTCAAGAATTAAAGAAAACAACAAAAATGGAAAGCTTTTTAGCAACAAATTCCAAGTTAAGTCACCTAACCCTTACCCGTATAACCTGAGGGATCCCAAGAACCCCAAAACTAAACTGCTCAGGCCCTGTGCACAAGGTCCCCGAGCAAGGCCCAGTCACAGTTCTCTTAGCAGAACCAACAGGTGAGTCCTGCTCCCCACACAGGGAGCAGCTGCAGTGGGAACAGACACTAAGTCTCTGAGTTCTGATCTAACTAGAAACACTCACTGGGCTNCAGAGCACTGTCCTTCCAGTCCTTTTCTTTCATATGAATGGGACGTAACGGGCTTTTTAGTTTTTACATGGATGTAACCAGCTGGCTTCCTTAGAATCACTGTCTCACTCTCAACACTTGTGGCCAAGTAGTTTCTAGTGCCAAACACTGTAGCGTGAGAGCTGAGCCAGTACAGAAATGGAATTGTAGGTTTAGGAGTTCAGTCGCTCCAATAATCTAGCAATTACTAGAAGGTTCTAAGACTATACATTTTGGGTGGAAGTTTAATTTATGTGAGACCTCTGAGGGTCATGCAATCACATAATTTTTGCAAATGGGGGGCTAAGGAATTTATGCCACGGCACGTTGGTTGGTGTCCTTAAAGAGTTTATCACCTGTACAATGTGAACAGCTCCCCCATTAAGTGATTCACTTGCTACAAACAAGGTCAGATCACTTTCCCTCCTAGACCAGTAAGTCACTTCCACGTCTGGGGGACGGGACAACGGAGCAGGCATAACAAAAGCAACCTGAGACACAACTTGGTTTTGAATACTTGANGAAACTGTTGTGTTCTTTCTACTTGACAAAGCCACTTAGGGACCCTGATGAGTGAGAGCTCCAAGGACAGCTCAGTGTCACCAAGGGCATCACAGAGAAAGCCACCAAGCCTTCCCAGCCTTGCTCTGTGGGACGCCTCTGCTTTCAGAAGCAGTAGTTGAAAGAGCAGGCAGTAGTTGAAAGAGAAGGCCCAGGAGCGGCAGCCCCACTCTCAATACTGAACTTGTCTGGAGATGCGTTTGTCAACACGAGCTTGGCCTAGGCATTTGAATACAGTGGTGCAGTACCACTGCACACTGTAGNTCTTTAAATAGACTCTTTGTGAAGGACGGTCCCTGAGTCACCAGTGAGCATAACTATAAATGTCTCCCAAAACTCTAAAAGGCTTTTCAAAGTAACTGTCCGGGGTGCTAGGCTTCTAGCATGCACATGCCGGGCAGCAGCTTTCCTACCCACCTCCACGCAGGGCGAGCAGGGCCAGCCAGTGTGAGGTAGTGTGGGAGAGGGCAGAACACCACGCTGCTATCCTGGGGGGTTGACACAGGCACCTGAAAACATACGAAGTGTTCTTAGAGTAATGGCCAACTTCTATCTTGAAAACAATGCATTCCCCTTTTAACCTACAGTCCTGAAAAAGCAAAGCACACAAGCTGCTTTCCCGAGAACAAACCCTGTCAGCGCTCACTCACCACTCAGCCCTCTGACTGTAGTTCCCTGGGTGGGAGGGTTTCTGCTGAGTTTCACCTAACACTTTGTGTCTTTGGAAAAGGAATTCAGTTGTTTCTTTAAAGATCACTTAATGGCCTAGAGTGTTTCAGGAAAGGTTTCCCACCCCCTTTTCTACTGCCCAGAGCTCCCTGCAACAACACACTGATTTCTTGTCAGCAGTTCCCAGTCAGGCATCAAGAAAACTGCCTAAAACAAAGGCTAAAAAAGTTGAAGGAAAGACCTGGGGTNGGGATGGGGGGAGATAGTCCTAGAGAATAAAACCAAAACCAGGCCACACTTTTCCTTGTCAAGAACAAACGACCCCCACTGCTCCCTAAGGAGGAGGAGGCCTGGCAGCATTTCCTCTGACCACTCCACTGCCTAATGCTTCAAGAATGTGAAGCTTGAAGGAGTCTAAGAAATCTTGGCTACGGATGGGAATTGACGCAATTCGCGTCTGCCACATTCACACTATGCCCTTCACAGATGTCTCTGCATCTATTTATAGAAAGTTTAGAGCAAGGCCAGCTACTGTCAGCCATTTTTACCATTTTCAAAATATACTCAGACATGAACTTCTTATGAGTAAAAGACAGCCCCCACCCCACAAAATCTCAATTCTTAAAGTCTTAGTCACGAAATCACATGAAATAGCAAATAAGAAGTAATACAATAAGAACAAATGGTGGGCCTCAAGTGAGATACAAAATTGGAAACAATATGTATGTTCCCACAACAGGGGAAGGAAATCTGCATCCACAGGTGCCCTTCTATGGCCAGCTTCAGCTGCATGGCTGCTGTCTCCAGAAACCAGTTCCTGACTAAAACTTCGTAATTGTTTCGCAAATGTCACTGATTTCCTAGTTTTTAAAATGGGTTTATTACATTTACTTATTTACTCTGTGCATGTGTGTGCACGGCNCCTGCAGGAGCGNCACACGCANGTATACACATATGCCNTGGAGGGTGAGTGGAGGTCACAGGACAACTAACAGGAATTGGTTCTCTCTATCTAAAATGTGGGTCTCAGGGGTTGAACTCAGGTTGTCAGGCTTGGTAGCAAGCACCTGTACCCACTGAGCCATCTCACCAATCCGATTATGTTTTAAACATTGTTATTATTGCAATGCAAAGGTGTATTACTGCCTGTTTCCAATTTTTAAAGATAAATAGTGGGCTATAAAGCATCATCAAATTCCTGCTTCATGTGTGATGCCGGCTGTTAGATGCATCATGTGTGATGCCGGCTGTTAGATGCATCATGTGTGATGCCGGCTGTTAGATGCATCATGTATGACATTAGCTGTTAGATGCATCATGTATGATATTAGCTGTTAGATGCATCATGTCTGATATTAGCTGTTAGATGCATCATGTATGATATTAGCTGTTAGATGCATCATGTATGATATTAGCTGTTAGGGCTTCAACTAGCCCTGCCTACACGCTCCTCCAGGAGATACTGACATATCTGGGGATGAAGTGACCTGATGGGTTCAAAATGCAAATAAAGGTCAACCCTACTGGAAAGAAAACTGGGCAGCCAATTAGAACCAAGCAAGAAGATACTACCTACCTAAACTAACACCCACACCCTAACAGCCACAGGTCGGGAGCTCCCTGGATCTACTATCCATGGAAAATACTTTTCTTACCCAGACCAGTCTCTCCCCACTCACTTCCTGCACCTCTTTTTACCTTCCCAGCCCACTGCCCCCCCTTCAGCCAGTTCACTCCACAGATAGAAACAGAAAGATCAAATCCTATCATTCCACGGCTTATTAATCTTTTTTTTGTAACATCTTTAGCAATTGCACTTGATGAAATTCCTCCAAGACAAACAGAAGACCTGGCAACTGTGAGACTCTAAGAAACACGTAGGGATGCTCTCAGGAACCTCACAGCACACCAGTGTTCCCCATGAATCCCTTTGTTGTGTCAGGACACATCTAAGCTCCTTCTCACCTCCTTTCCTGGAGCCACCACAGAGCTGTGCCAGCCTCCCACCAACCAGCTTTCTGGTCTCTAGGTCATTCACNCTAGCATCCCACGTCCAGGCCCCACCAACTCCCTGGACTGGCCAAACCCACCTCACTTGCCAGCAGGCAAGTAAAATGTCTTCTTACCACCCTTAGAAATAATTATCCTCTTACCTACAGATCAGTAAAGCTCTCACCCCTCATCAAAGGGCTTCTTTTTGTAACAGGTGNAAACTACTAGAGATCCACAAGCAGTTTAAATGTACAGAGTAGGTGACCATGAGGTGCCAGGCCAGGTGTGGAGGATACAGCTACACCACAAGCCTACACCTAGTGCTCAGGACACATCACAGAAGAGGGCTGTCTCTTATACACATCTAGATGTGTATAAGAGACAGCCCACACCTAGTGCTCAGGACACATCACAGAAGAGGGTGTGGAAAGATTCTAGGAGCCAGAGACCAGGAAATCTGCTGGGATTCCCCTCTCCTCCCCTCCCTCTCCTCCTCTCTCCTCTCCTTTGTTTTCCCTTTGTATCTTTTGTTTGCAGTGTTAGGTATCAACCTCAGGGCCTGTCTCTTATACACATCTAGATGTGTATAAGAGACAGCCTCTCCTCTTCCCTTCCCCTCTCCTCCTCTCCCTCATGAACAAGCCCTATGATAGATATCCAATTTCAACTGGTCAGCCCAAAAAAACATATACAAATGAGCAACATACACTAAAGAGGCTCAGCAGGTATGTGTGTGTTTGTGTGTGTGTAACAATAATAATTAAAGAATAAGAGGCCATGAGTTTGCGAGGGAGTTGGGGAACATGGGAGGAGCTAAAGGGAGGAGTGAATGGGGTAGGAATGATGTAAGGACAGTACTCATGTATGAAATTTTCAAAAATGAATAAATAGAAACAAAACAATGTCAGCTTAGTTTTTCATAAGTGATATACCCCTGTACCCACAAAATAAGAATAAAGTCATAAATATCATACAAACCTAAAATATTCCTAAATTTGGGGGGTTTCTCATAAACATAAAGGACAGGAAGACTCCAGGTGTTTTTTTCTTTGACATCAAATTCACAGATACATACTTCATGTGCAATTCAATTCTGCTAAAAGCAACATGCAATGTTAGTAAGAAAGGCACCTTCTGCCTCACATGTTCCATAGAACATGTTAAAACAACAAAATGAGTATGGGAGAATAAGGTGGAATTGTTGTGGGAATACTCATGTGTGCTGCCGTTATGGTTAAATGATCACTAAATGATCAACAGGCAACGAGAATAACAAAATAAATCACATAATAACCAATTGCTAAACTCTTGCCTTACTTAAAGTAGGGGAGGCACTGTAAAGACTACATAGCATGGATTTCTTTCTGTGCAAAACTTGTGAGACATAACCAATAGCTAAAGCACTAGTTCTCAACCTGTTGTTGCAGCCTCTTTGGGGGTAGAATGACCCTTTTACAGGGGTCACCTAAGACCCTCAGAAAACAGATATTTACATTAGGATTCATAACAGTAGCAAATTAAAGTTATGAAGTAGTGATGAAAATAATTTTATGGTTGGGGTCACCACAACACGAGGAACTGTACTAAAGGGTCGCAGCATTAGGAAGGTTGAGAATCACTGCTCTAGAGAATAAACTGAATGTTTGCTAGGTCCCAACAGATGACAAAAGTTAACATGTCCCTCCTTATATGTGGCCATAAATTCTAACTTCTTCCAACTATTAATGTTGCTATTANATGACAGCAGGACGGATGGTTGGCAGTTCATGCACACTCGGTAAATAAGCCCCAGGCACTGTCTGTCCAGGTCAGACACAGTCCGCACTGTAAGGTCAATCCAGTGTGTTTCCACAGGCTACCTCTCCCATCCCATGCTGCTCTCAGGAAATGTCTGTACTCCACCACCCCTTGTCCTCTGGCCTGACACACTGGCCCACACTCCATAAAGAACAGTTCCATGATCTACTAAATGCACTGGAAACCAGAGAGCAGTGGATCAAAAGCCAAGAACAGAATGCAGTCAACTATTTTAAACAGCTCAGCCACTGATTCTGCTTAAACCCCCCCGAAGCATGTTTCACAAAGTTTAGCAGCTAAGCTGTAAGATGGTCATTTGGTCAGGGTCTCCTTCCCCAGGCTATATTTCAATATCCTACACCAGAGTGTTTTCACAAGACCAGTTTCACACTAGACCAGTATTCATCCAAATTCCTTTGAAAACTTAGGATCCTAATTTGAGGGAGGGTACATTAATCAGCAAATACATAGAAACTGAAAAATAAACATAACTACATGAGTAGAAACTGTTTTTTACTACAGAACACACATCTGGTGTGATAATGGGACATAAAGGGTTAAATGTTAAAAAAAAGCCGGGGGGGAGGAGCCCTGGGAATAAAATAGCATAGCATCCATGGTCTAGAAGGTATATAAAACAAAACAAAGCAAAACAAACAAAAAATACCACATGGCTGGCCCAAAGTTTTGAGAGCAAACATTCAAATGGATGGAATGTGAGAAGACAGAGAAACTTGAACAGACAAGGAAGCAGGCTAGTGCTGAGGAGAGTTCCTCTCATAGCACAAAGCTCTGATTGGAGGGAGTGCTCACAAAGGGATCCAAGGGTGTTGTGGAATATTAGTTTAATATTAATAAATGTGTTACATTTGTTTATGCTGTCAAATATTTGTTTAATGATGCAAAGATGTGTTGCATTCTTTTATGTTGCATTTGTTTAACTCTGTGAAGCTGAGTTACTCTGCCTGCCTGAAACACCTGATTGGTCTAATAAAGAGCTGAATGGCCAATAGCTACATAAGAGAAAGGATAGGCAGGACTCGTGGACAGAGAGAATAAATAGGAGGAGAAATCTAGCCTTAGAGAGAGAAGAGGGAGGAGCAAGAAAAGGAGGAGAGGAGGACACCAGGGGCAGCCACCCAGCTGGTCCCAGAGTAAGAAAGAAAGAAAGATATTTAGAATAAAGAAAAGTAAAAAGCCAAGAGGCAAAACATAGAAGAGAAACGGGTTAATTTAATTTGTTAGAAAAGTTGGCTAGAAACAAGCCAAGCTAAGGCTGGGCATTTATAAGTAAGAATAAGTCTCGGTGTATTTATTTGGGAACTGGGTGGCAGGCCCCCAAAGAGTTAAAAAAAAAAAAAAAAAAAAAAAAAAAACCAACTACACAACTGGAGGAGACAGGTATACACCACAAAGAGAAGGAACGTGTTCTTAATGAAGCAGATCACCAAGGCAGTCTCACAGGTGAGAGCACAGGCACGCCCTGGGAGACAGCTTCTCCGGGTTCACACACAGGCTTCCATGCTGCACTAGCCTCACACCCACACCTCTTCACCTCTTCTACACCATGGAGCCCTTATTTTCACCAACCCTGCACCTCATACAGAATCTGAACAGCTCAAACACTTATGACCAGAGAAGGTCAAGAGGAGGGCCCTGACAACACAGGAACCTGACACACTATTTCCTGAAGTGTGTGTTGGGGGAAGGGTGGTGGCAGCTGATAAAAATCTTGCTTCTTCCCTACAAGAAGGAAATGTTGTACGTGGGACTACTTTTCAAATCAAAGAAAAAAATTCTAATCAAAACAAACAAGCTGCTTGCTATGCTGTATTTTCATACTACCACATATGAAATCCCAAATACTGGTAGACAACACTCCCCAGTTACCCTAAATTCACCTAAATGCCAGAGATGGCTGTGTTAACCTCTTCTTAGCTTAGATTTGATTATCCCGCTTCACTGTGTGATTAACCATCTGTTCATAACGCTACTCCCAGAAGAAAAACCCCAAGATGGCTTGCTCTGAGGTCTCTAAGTGAATGTTTGAAACTTGCCCAGAATGTTTGAAACTTGCCCAGTTAGGGCTTTTGTTTTATCTAATGGTCTAAGAAAATGAACTTAAAAATACAGGAGTAGTAAGTTCAAACACGGAGAAGGGTTTATCTTCTAAAATTACACAGGTGAGTTTCTTGCAGAGAAGAAAAGATTTGAGGATTGGGAATTGCAGGCCACTAGAAAGTGCCTGCCCAGCAGGAGCAAGGCCCTAGGCTCTCACCACCAGCCCTGCACTAGACGAAGGTGCTGTTAGAGATGCCAGTATACATCCAGGGACAAACATAAACTTAGGAAAAAGACACTCCACTGGTGAACACAAAATTACTCTAAGAGGCTGGCATGTTTAAGCATGTTCTAGACAATTAGTCAGTTTCCTAAATGGCTGCCTGGTGTACGTTAATCTTGAATCAGTGCCCAATTTCCCATCAAAGAAAAGCATACCCAATAAAGCAATTGGCTCGCAGAGCTGAGTATCTTTAGGTTCTAACACATTTAAGTCAGGACCCTGGATGTGACTGTTTCTGAGCCTGTCATTGAGCCTGTCACTGAGCCTGAATGCAACAGGTCCATCAGGTCCTTTCTGGAGTCACAATATCCAACAGTTTGGGGGTCAGCTTTGCTACTCTCAGCTCTCTGTAATGTTTTGAGTCAGTTTCTCTCCAGGCTCAAAAGCAGCTGTAGCTCTTTCTGTGTGACAAATGACAGAGCACAGTGCTTTATGCACTCCTGATGTCACAGAAACAACCCTGCGACAGGAGATTTTCCTCATTTTCTGGTGAGAACAGGCACAGAGTGGTTACGTTATGGAAAGTCAAGTCTCCCAGTAAGTACACAGCCTGTATTTAAGTAGCCAGCCATGTCTACCTTAGCTACACTCCTAACCACTCAACAACACTGTGTCTAGCCAGATGCCATGGTTCAGCAAGGGAGGCAGAGGAACACATGCTCTCCTGCCCTTTCTCTCTAGACTGACTCTACCCCACTAAGTTCCACAACTGCCAGGAGCATGGCCATCCCCATAACTGCTCTTTTTAATTCTGATTTGTTACATTTAGTCTTTTTTTTTTTATGTTTTGAACGTTGTCTCAAGCTGCTAAGGAGTTCATAATCTCTCATTACCTATTATCTATACCTCCGCTGCGGATTGAGTATTAGATGTTGCCCATTGGCTCAAGTATCTGAAAACCTGGTCCCCAGTTGGTGGTGCTCTTTGGGGGGTTATGGAACCTTTGGGGACACACTCCTGCTGGAGAAAGCACATCACTGGGGGCAGATTTGATGGTTTATGTCCTATTCCCTGTTCTTCCTGCTTCCTGTGTGGATGAAAAGATGCTCAGCCAGCTCCTGTTCCTGTTTCCATGCTTTCACCACCTGTTGCCACAGCCACAGAAGAGTGGTGACCACACTTACAAACATTTTCATTCAAAACTGCTTCTCTTGCTTTCTCCAGTTTTATTCCAAAGTGTAAAAGAACGGAACATCATATTATTATCCAGCTTGTTATCTTAAAGATGGTTCTTCCTCCAAAACAGTGGATACTAGTACAAAGTAGCACCTGCCACTTTCCATTTCATACAATAAACGGTTTGCCAGGGAACAGCTTCTTTAAAAACAGTGTCATGCTAAGTGTTGCAGCACACANCTTTAGTCCCAGCACCAGGGGGGCAGGGACAGGCTAATCTCTGTGAGTTCAAGGCCAGCCTGGCCGACAGAGGGAGTTCCAGGACAGCCATGGCTGGATAGATTCTGTGGAACCCCCCACCCCAAAGAAACAGTCTAGACAGGAAGCCATTGAAGAGATCTCTTAACAATTGTGATAAGGATGCTAAAGTGNAGCTCTCCACAGTTGATGGTTTCTGGCAGGGGTACCAGTGGGGAAGGACTCAGTGCTCTTTAAGGGGATGACCAGTGGGAGTTTGACCATGTTCCAAGTGAATATATGGGCAACACAAATTGGATTTATTTCTGAAACTCCCAAATAACCAATAAAAATATTATGTTGAAAAAAAGTTATATTACCTTACCTTAGGAGTCATTATGGATGCTTACAAAGATTTTTAGTTAATCCTTGAAATTAGGATTGCTGTGCCACCCACATATACCATAAATCAGATCTAAGAGACATAACCACTAGCTTAGTTAACAGGAGGACAGCTCTGAAAACCATGCCTCTAAAATAATCATGCTTTCATTCAGGGAAGCCAGAAGGGTCCTGAGTTTTAGCCTCTGCTTCAGAGACTGACCTACAAGAAGAAGCAGGGCCTTTCCACACACCTGCCTCATTGCACCTCAACTCAAAAGCATATTAACGTTATACAGAGGAAGCATGTAAGTTCTCATCCAGGATCGAAGGTTCTACCATGCCAGAACAACAGGCCAGACCTGGAAACATCTCTCTGCTCTTCTCACAATAGCAGACTGATCCCTCACACCAGCTTTTCCCACTGGGTGCTCAGTTAAGACTGTGCAGCTTAAAAAATGTCTCCAAACCTGTTCAACCCTGTAGAGCTGTGATGGTCCAACAAAAAGGGGCCAGCAGAACCTGGCATATGTCACTCATGTCACTGAACTCAGTGTTCCTCCTATGATTTACGTTAACAAACCTAAAGATCAATAGCATGATTTTAAAAAACAACTTTGTTTGTGGGATTCATACTAAATGTAAATGTTGTGATTTGTTTGTTTTAAAGACCTGGTGACAGCCCTTACACACACACAGCATGGCAGGGTGGGGTCTGGAGCTCTCCTGCTGCCTCCATCTGAGGCAGGCTCAGGGGGATGAGGGGCAGGCTTCACTGCCCACTCTCCAATTAGTGGCTTTTTAAATTAAATGTTTAATTTAACTTTTTAAATTAAATGTTTTGTTAACTGGAGATAATGGCCATGCTGCTACACATACTTTTTCTTAACATAGCTGTAAGGGGTCTTGGTTCCTGCTCTGAAGAGAACATGTAATTACAGGGGTTACAGAACAACGGTCCACCTAGCCAATCAACAGGGTCACACTCTCATCTGTGGTCAAGAATCTTGTTCACACAAACCTGCTGGGGACTATCAAGGACACATTCTATTTGTTTCAGAAAATTTGATGAAAATACTAAGTACCCAAGGTTGGAATTCCAGATTTCACACCTAAATTTCTTAATGTACCACCTTGTTTTTACCACTGTGAACCTTAGACAAAGGGGCCACCTTTTCTAAGAGAATTTTCCTAATTCCTCTGTCTCCCAACTAAAAACTGTCTACTACCCTGCCTACTTGCTCCTTACTCCCACAACAGTTAGTCAAGACATCCCATCTGCTGTTGACTTGTCTCCAGGGAGGGTCTATGCCCATCACTCACATAGTGCCCAGGGCCTCTGTAGCTGAGAAGATGCAGGATACAATAGTGGTTAAAGCCAANAGTGATGAGCTGCCCTTGAGTTAGCGTCCTGGTTCTGGCCTATCTCTGCCAAACCCTATGGGTTTGGATAAATTATTGTGAGTCTGGTTTTATAGAAGTTGTTGTGACTTAATATATAAGATACTTAGCACCTGGTACACTGTAAGTATTCATATGGCATTATAAATAAAATGACCATTTATTGAAAAAAAAAGGTATCACGGGCTGGAGAGATAACTCAGTGGTTACAGACACCACTTGATCATGAGGATCAGAGCTCAGATCCCAGCAACTATGCTGGGCTACTCACAAACCACAAATACCTTTAACTCCATCTCCAGGGATCGGATACCTTCTTGAACATCCTTGAGCACCTGCACACACACACACACACACACACACACCCCTGTACACACACACACACATACACACACCTGTACACACACACACACTCACACACACACACATACTCATAAATAAATAAAATAGAAATGAATTTAAAATGTAAAAGGCCTCCATCACTTATACTCTTCAGTGTTTCTGGGAAGTTCAGTGTTTATTTGCTTGTCAAAGCTTCAAGCCTTTATCTGAGGTGACTTCTTCTGTGACACAACGGCCCTCTCTGTGCTCTTAAGACTCTTCTCTCTGACTCCCTTTCTGGTTTTTTCTTCTAGCTGGTCCAGGCACTAGAGCGCCTACGCTCTAGTTGGCGTTGGTTGGATTCTCTTCTGACCCACATGCTACAGGACAAGCTTATTGGTCTTCAACTCCCCCAGATGTGAGGTCAGCCAATTGACAATGCTGAATAAATGGCTGGAAGGATGGCTGGGCTGTATCTGTACTGCTGGCCAAACTTATAATCTGTATTTCTGACCACTCCTAGGGAAATCCCATGGAGAAATGAAAATAACGCCTTTCTCTTTTCTGTTCTCACATGTGCTTTGGTTAAGCAGCATGACAAACTGACCACGTTCTTTCTCTCCCCAGCCCTGGTGTCCCATTAGCAATGGAATCCTTCCTTCCTTAAAGCCCCAGAAACATCCACATTGTGTCCTGCACTTAGGACTCCAGGCCTCCCAGACTGAAGGGAGTCGGGACCTTGTCAACAATGCCACCAGAGTGGCCAGCCTACAGAGCTGAGCCCTGATTTTATTTAAAGTACTTTTGGACTTTAGAGATTGACACTTGTCATGGGATCCTATGGACTCCCAGGGCTCATGGAGGCCAGTGATCCTGACTTTCAAGTCAGCANTGTGCCTATATTCCAGCTGGTCTCCAGACAATCTGTGAAAGGCCAACTGTACAACTCGTGGAAAGAGCAGGAAATGTCTGTAAAGCAAGAGTGTCAGGTTTTGTCATACACATATTTTAGTTTGTAGACTTAAGTTGGCAAGTCACACTGCCAATTAAATCCACTAAAACAACACACCTAATTTGCTGGCTAGAATTCAGTGAAACACCACTCAGCAAAATAAAAAGGTCACTGATATGAACTGCTATGATCTGGGCTGATTTTCCCAGAAAATAAAATCAAATGATCAGCTGAATGAGACAGATTTAGTAAGAACTTAGGCTTTGCTAGAACAGAGGGAAGATAAATAACAAGACACTGGCAGAAGGCAAGCAGTCGCTTTCTGTGCAATTGACAAGGAGGTAACCCATAACTGCAGCCCTTTCAAAACACTCAAATGAAGCCCAGCAGGAACGCAAACATGCAAACATCTCACCAAGCCAAAGAACAGGGTCGGTCAGCCTGTGCACTGGTAGGAACTGAGAATCACTGATGTGAATGGCTGTGAGGAAGGACTCAACAGAAGGACCCTGATCAAGCAAGGCCATAAGAAAAGGTCTATTAATCTTGTCTCCAACATTCATTGCTGATGACTGTGGCCTGCTCACTTCAGTTTTTAGGCTATCTCTCTAACTATAAACTGGCAGATCTGATTATTGGCAATGAAAGTTAGGAACTAAATTAGGTGCAGACACAATGTGGCTGAAGAGCTCATGCTCTGAAGAACTTAAGTGAGGAAAGCCAACCTGGAGGAGAGACAAGCAGGAAACAGCCCCATGTTCTGGGAATCACAGCTCTCCTGTCCTGGCTGCAAAGCCAGGGGACTTCCAGGTATGCACCACCAGGAGCTACAACACATCCATCTTGTGCCCCACACAGCAAGAGGGACGGAATGGAGACAGAGGCAGCCTGGGCCAAGGGGGAAACCAGTGGAAGACCTGTTCATAAAAGCCTGCCTTGGAACAAAGCATACACTCCTCAGGGCAACACAGAAGACCTCCATACCTAGGCCTGGCCACACTATCATCCCAAACTCGTGAGTCTACTGCACTTCCTCCCAAAGTTACTCCACCCATCAGGTGTTGTGTCCATATCTAATTTGGTTCTTAACTGCCCTGGCCAATAGTCAGACCTGGCACTCAGAGTTAGGGAAGTTCAGAAAGCACAAGTGACACATCAAGACCATCAGCAGTAAGTACTGGAGATGAGGTTGGAGGCAGGATGGTCTTTTCCCACCACATCCACCTCCACACACTACCTGACGTTCCTATTTCTCTGGTGACTTTGGTCTTTGGTGTGTGCTGTCTTCTAAGATGTGTCTCCACCCCTAAGTCTGTAAGCAACAAGTATTGAAGCACTTCCTTACTTTATGGAGCTGAGCCAGGGCCTTGCACATGGCATCTCAGTAAGTGTTACCACTAAGCTACACACCCAGCCCAAGGCCAGGCTGGACATGAACACACTATGCAGTCCAGGTTGGCAAGCACAGAGAAGAGATACAAACGCGNCCCCTCCCTTCCCCCCAGTTCAGTCTACGGCGTGATAGAATTACTGGTGTGTGCCACAACACCCATTCAGCCTAGGGCTTTTGTTTAAAGTTCAGCTTCTGCTAAATGGTAAGCTTCCTAAGATGCAGAGATATTCTCTTTGTCAAACCAACTACTACTAAAATAGCTTCTCGCCATAATGTGTGTGCCATAAATGTGTGTTGAGTAAACATAAACAAGCTAAATAAATAAGATATACTGTACTGAAACACTGAGCGATGCTCCAAAGTCAAGTAAATTCTAATTCGATCTCAACATTTCTCAAGATAAGACCTGAATAAGCAGAAATTTTAGTTTAAAATAATGCCAGGAAAAACAACAACAGCCTGTGGTTTTCATAAAAAAACTCATTATCAGACAAAAGGTAAACAAACTTTAGGAGGAGGCTGCCCTTCACCNCGGGGCTGGAATAGCACACCTAGCCCTGTGCCTGCTGCTTTCCCAGACCCCTAGGCACATGGAGCCAGCCAACAACACAGCCACCTGTAGTTCTCCACAGAGCATGGTCTCTGTATAGCCTGTGCTGTCACCCCGCTCTTCTACTTGTATGAGACTCCTCCCAGAAATGTCTTCACCCATCAGTCCTAGCTTGAGTGAGAAGTCTCAAATGTCTCAAGGCAAACTTAGATACCTTTCCAGAAAGAAGCCTTTAGCTCCAGCTCCATGCTCCTAGAACTGTTCAGATGCCCAGCCCTGCCTCTTAACGGAACAGCTGGGAGAGGAGATGGGTTTCCCTTGTATACTCATTTCTCAGCACTCAGAGGCACTGTGAGTGGACCTATGATGACTACAGCACTGCCCAGTCCACCAACATCAACTCCACACAGCTAGGACCTGACCCTGAGCTCTCCTGTACTATCCGGCAGAGGCAGCCAAGCTCAGGATATAGAGCTGGCCCATCCAGTCCCCAGTGCTGTCCGCAGAGAAATCATGATTTCACATACATGGGTTTTACATTAGGAAAGTGAGGTTGCCTGAGAATTGATATTGGCTTAAAGGACTGTCCTATGTCTTCCAGGACGGTGTGGCCTTAGGAAGCGCAACGGTAGAAAGGTAAGGTAGGTGGGAGCAGTTCCCTGTCTTGTAGACTTCAGGCCTCTCTTCTAGAGAAAATGCTTCATAGAAGACATTCCAAATCACTGCAGCAACCACATCTTAAGTCAGCTTCCTTCAAACAGGTGTTTGCTCTGTAGCTGGCAGGGCACTGCCTACCTGACAGCTGGGCTTGCTTCCCCTCCGTCTTCTTTCTGTTGCTCACCTTTCCTACCTGTACCATCAGGGGAAAAACAGTTTAAAAGTAGCCCAAATAAAGCGTAATAAATCTGGGGGACTACACAGCACATTGATAGCGATGCTCAGCAGAACCCTCCTGCTGCCAGGCCAGCCTTCATTCCCTGACTCCCATACTAGCTGAGCACTCGGGGGCTTCCTGTCACAAATTTCCGGTCTACTTCAAACACAGACCTTGGAATCACATGGTTTCACTTTCAGATAACACCTTTCCTCACCCTCATTCACAGAGGGAGCTGTGCCAATGGAACAGGAATTCTGTTTTAGTCCCTTAGCGCTCCTACAAACAAACAAACACTATAGGCTGCTGGCTTATGAACAACAGAAAGTTGCATTCTCATGGTTCTAGAGGTATGACTGGAGGTCAGGCAGGAGGCCAATTTCTGGCTCACAGAGGGTCCTCTTGTGCTGTGTCCTCACATGATGAGGAATGCTAACTCTCTTGTAAGAACATGAGGGATCCACCTTCACAAACTGACCACTCCCTAAATTTCACCTCCTCAAACCTTGAGTAGTGTGTGTGTGTGTGTGTGTGTGTGTGTGTATGTGTGTGTGTGTGTATACAAGACTCTGAGGAGGCACAATCACTCAAGTCCTACCTAACAAGGCCTCCTCCCCTGCAGCAGCTGTGGAACACTGATTTTTCAAATGAAGTCCAGAACTCACTGAGGGCAGGTTATCTCACGGACTCACTTGAATTTAATCCTCAGTCAGTTTACTTGGATGATAGCATTGTATTTAACTGACCCAGGAATGANAGAATCTGGGGATCAAAGGGCAGTCCAATGACAGACTGAACTAACAAGAGAGAATGCTGCCCTTCTGCCCCCAGCAGACATGTGTACAGGCACATCTGTTTTGGTATAGCCCCAACTTGTTTTCTCAATTCCCTTTCCTATGTTCCATGGTCTAGTCTAATTGGCGACTGACTCTCCAAGCATGTATAAACTTGCCTTTGTCTCTTTTAAGAAACATAACTGGGTGGTAGAGCACATTTTGTCATTCACTGAGGCCCTAGGTTCAATTCCAAGCACACAAAATAAACACAATCAACTAACCAATAAAACAATCCCCAAAATAGTATCTTTCTTCAATTACAAAATGTACATTCATTACAGAAAAATTGGAAAACAAACAATAAAGGAACAGGATCAAAAGTCACCAATAACATGAGTGTGCAATCCACAATTATACTAAGTCACATGACCCTGAGTGTAAAAGACCAGACACACTAAGGAGGGCAGGTGAGATTTTTTTTTTATAAGAAAAATATTCAAAACAATGGGACACATTAGCAGCTGGAGCCTGGGGGTCATACAGATGTTGATGACATCCTAGTTCTTGATATGGCACTTGCTGTAGGTTCTGCTTGAGACAAGACAGTGAATTCATTCAACAAACAACTACACCAAGAATCCAAGAGAACCAAACAGCTGCCTGCANGGACGTACTTCCTGAGTAGATATCCAACATGGTGGGATGCCTTTCTAGGAGGCTCATGGTCTAGCAGGGAAGACAGCAAGCATGACCCAGATCTGGAGCCTCAGTCTTGAACTTGACATCTCANCTGCAGACAGGCACAGAGGTCACTATGAGAACATGGGAGACTCCCCTGGATGGGGGCCTTCATGTTCACTGCTACAGATGTGCAAGCTGCTGTGTTTAAAAACATCTCTTTGAAGTGTTNTACAAACATTGTTAATCTATTGTCTCTGGCTTTGTAAAGTCACAACACAGTGCTGGGCGGTGGTGGCACATGCCTTTAATCCCAGCACTTGGGAGGCAGAGCCAGGCGGAGTTCGAGGCCAGCCTGGGCTACAGAGCAAGATCCAGGACAGGCACCAAAACTACACAAAGAAACCCTCGAAAAAAACAAACAAACAAAAACGTCACAATGTAGCTCAAGTGCCAATACAGACACATGACTATGACAAAAACAAGAGTTAATAAAAACAGCTGAGTGGGGAAAAGTACTTTTTCTCCCCTCAATCACCACTCCTCTCAGAGTAAAGAAGGTCTAGGTGACCCTTCTAGGGCCAGGAAGGAACTCCAGGCAGCCATGATGAGCTGGGGCACACAGGGAGAGACTGTGTGGGACAACGAGCACGGCCACACATGCTCGTGTGAGTTTAGGGGCCAGGAAACTGCTCGAGAACAGAAAGGCCAGCCCCAAAGGATGCACCAAAGCCCCTGTGCAGCAGGCCAGGAGTGAACCTGGACGTCAGGAACCTCTTAGGGGCTCCGCAGGGCCACAAGGAAATCCTGAAGAAGCCTCTGGCCTCAAGAGACTTTCATGCAGACAAAGCTGCCCCACTTTAGAAGAGGGTACACCATAGAACACCCACAGCAAGGGCATTACTAGCTATGATGCTTCAAAGAGCNAACTTACACTCCTTGAACTGCAACAGGGGACTGTGAGCTTAGAGCCTGCTCTGTCACTTTGAACTCACAAACAAATGAGCCAAGAAGAGCCCCTTAGAAGTTCACCTGTTTGAAGCAGAGAGCTTCCAAAATCACCACACAAAGGAGTATGAGAAGTAGGCATGCATATGGCCTGGAAGAAAGACTCGCTCTCAGGGAACTGAGCACTCCTGCAAGGGAAGAGTCCAGCCAGGCTGGTTTTAAGGCTACTGTGTAGGAGAGGGCACAGTCCTTCATTTGCATGAACAAGCAGCACATCTTATTAGGCGTCATTGCAGAAGACACTTGAATTTGCTCCAACATGGATGAGGGGTGGGAAGGCAGATGAGCAGGAGGCAGGACAGTCACTTGCCCACACTAGGGCAGAAGACCAGAGCCAGCTGGACGAAGCCCTATGTGATGAACTATAGAAATGGTCCCTGAAAGTTCTGACTGGGGCCCTGGTGAGGAGCTGCCGGCTTCCCAGAGCCCCGAGTCCCTTGCTCTTCTTACCAGTCAGGCTCCATGCACTGTCTGTCCTCAGTTGAAGGGCACTATCTGATGAGGAAGGCAAACTGTGCTGCATGTCACCGGGCACCAGTCATGGAAACGTGAACATGATGCATGATGTGCCAAGGACGCAGGCAGGAACTAAGGAAGAAGTGGCCACACGCTGATCCTGAAGAACTGCTCTATGGCTAAGGAGGCAGGGTCTGGAACTGACTGCAGAGCCCCAAAGGAACAGATGGAAATGTACATTCCATGTCTGAATGTCAGAGTAAAAGCAGTGCAGAGTGGGGAGACACCCCCGACGTCCCCCCACGCCCCCCCACACCCTCTCCACGCCCAGGCTAAACTTTTCAGAACCTATGAATTCTGCACTTCTCAGGAAAACAAAAACAAACAGAAAATGCTCATCAGCAGACATGCTGAGAAGAGCTCAGATGACCCATGGGCTACCTGGGCCTACAGAGACCACAGGCTAAAGAACTGCAGAAACAGGTGAAACTGTTTCCCCTTTACTACCCACCGTCCTGGCAGTCCACACCAACACCACAGGCTAAAGACTGCAGAAACAGGTGAAACTGTTTCCCCTTTACTACCCACCGTCCTGGCAGTCCACACCAACACCACAGGCTAAAGACTGCAGAAACAGGTGAAACTGTTTCCCTTTTNCCACCCACCTGCCTGGCAGTCCACACCAACAGGAGCTCTCTGCATTTGCTCTGCTGCCTTGAGTTGTTACTCAATAAAATACAACAGAGGAAAGGAAAGATANAACGAGAAAAACTAAAATAAAGGCAACGATTTAGGATGGGAGAACAGAGAAACAGTGCAGAATTGTCATTAACAAGAAATAACAAGAAGTATTTGAACTGGTGTGACTTCAATATTGTAACAGCAGAGCTTCTCATTTAACAATAATAAAAAATAAAAAAAAAAACTTTGAG
Organism: Neotoma lepida; assembly: GCA_001675575.1. NCBI lineage: Eukaryota > Metazoa > Chordata > Mammalia > Rodentia > Cricetidae > Neotoma > Neotoma lepida. The sequence continues at coordinate 225,641 of LZPO01087261.1, read as the reverse complement.
TAGGGAAGGTTTCCATAATGTCACATAAAGGGACAAAAAGTGTTATTAAACAAGCCCAAACACTTACCAAGAACTGGATTCAGNGTCTTTCATTCAGCTATGGATAGCCACTGACAAATAGACAACTGATGTTAGAGACAGGGCAAGGAAAAAGTATTAGACAAAAATACTCTAGTAAACAATGTCAGAACAACTGGATTCCTGTAGGTAGAAAATGAACCTGGACCTATAGTGCACATTGTATAAAAATTAAAGTAGATCATAAATCTAAAACCTGTGCTATACAGACATACATGTAAGCAAAACACCCATACATATAAAATAAAATATAAATTTAGAGATGTTCAATATCAATGATCAGACAAGTGTCAATGAAAACCGCTAATGNACACCAGAAATACTTCATGAAAAAGACCAATTATAGTAAGTACAGCAAGAAAGACATGAGTGTGCTCACACACTGCAAAGAAGGTAAAATGGTGGTACACACCTGCTTACTCCCCCTCCCCCACCACCACAGGCACTCTGGAGGTGGGTGGAGGCAGGAGGGTCAGTTCAAGGCCAGCCAAACCCTGCAAAGCAGAAGCAAAACAAACATAAAATGGTGGAATCTGTGTGGAAAATATTCTAGTAGTTTCTTAAAAAGCTCAGCTCACATGAAAGGAAATGGCCAAGAGGTCCATTAACAGATGAGTGGGTAAGCACAGCAACACAGCTGAGCAGTCCATGTGTAGATATCTGGGTTGTGTGTCTGTGCTTGGAAACTGCCCTTGGTAGCCCAGGCTGGCCCGGGGCTCACTAAGAAATGGAGAATAGCCTTCAATTTCTAATCTTCCTGCTTCTACCTCCTGATGCTGGACCACAGGAGTGTGCCATCACAGTTCATACAGTGCTGGAGACTGAGCCCAGGGTTTTGTGCATGCTGGGCAAGCACCCTACCAACTGAGTTACACCCCAGCCCTACTGCTACACACACCAACTGAGTGAGTCACAAACAATCACTCTGAGCAAGACAAACATCAATGACTTCATTCATCTCAAATTCTAGAAAGTGCAGGCTTCTGCCGTGGTTTTGAAAAGGGGAGATGGGAAGGAGATGACTATTAGAGAGAATGAGACACTTGGGGAGGACAATGCATATGTCCCTTANGCTGGTGGTGGTGAGGACTTGCTGGGAGCNGCAGAAATATGAAGTAGGAATTCAGCTGACTATGGCAAAAGCTAATACCTGGGAGAAGCCAAGGGCCTTCCAGAGTTAAAGCCAAGGCTCAAGGAGTCTTGGTGATATTGGCTCTTGAATGTTAAGCTATTTTCCTGCAATGAATTTCTCGTATGCTATTGTAGCTTCTCCATTTCTAGAACAGTGTGTTAATCATTCCTTGGGCACAATTTCCCCTATGCTATTAGAATATTTGGACAACCTTCCCCAAGTGCTAAAGCAGCAACACAGCTAGACCCCCAATTTCAAGCCTCTCTGTAATTATTGTCATTAGCAACAACTGGCCAGAACCATCTCCTGANGAAAGCATCTTATCTGAGAAACTTCCCAGACTTTTTAAGAACAGACCATCTGTCAGAGAAGGTAAAGATTTACACTGACAATTGCCCAGGCCAGGTGGATATGCTAATTAAGCTTAACTTTCTCCTTTTCCAAATCTTATCTCTAGTTCCAGATCTCCCTTTAACAAGTACCAGGTGCATCTAGTTATGACACAGGTTGCCCAGCCACAGAGTGCACTCCCCTGCCCTGCCAGAAACTGTGGCAGCCAAGATAGCTTGGACAGATAAGGGGCCAAAGGAAAATAAGGCAGTTTTATTTTCACTCATCACTGATAGACTCCTAACACTTTACCTAACCACTTCTAAGTATAGTTTGAGCACATAAATCCCCTCTTCTTAAATATTAACAGAATTTAGCCCTCAGTTGACTCATTCCCCATTAGCCACATCCCTTTTGGATNGCAGATGATGGCTGACAATTATTGCTTTTTGTGTGGATCTTATTGCCCCTCCTTTTGACTCTGAGGGAATTCAAGCCTGGTGACCTTGCCTTAGCCAGAGCACTGCTATTGCATGGGTCTATAACTGTAAACCTCAGAGACTTGAGGAGAAGTAGAGTGGAGGGCTAGAAGAGAGAACTAGGATGAGATGGAAGATGAGGAAGAGCCAGATGGGGAAGAACTAGATGAGAAAGAAGGAGATGGGAGAGGAGCTAAGATGGAAAAGAACTAGATGGATGAGAACCTAGATGGGGCAGAACTAGATAAAGGAATTAAGATAGCACTTAGAGGGAACAGCAGAAAAATGTAGAGAGAATCAGGCAAGAAAGGAGCTAGGCATGAGAGCAGAAAAGAAGCTGTGTAGANAGAGAACTGACTCAGAAGAATAAAGTGAATGACTAAAGAGTTTCGTGTATGTAGATTCATCTGATATCGTCAAAAATTAGAATATCAGCTGGTTGTAGATTCCTCCACGGACCCTGGGAGAAGGCTATCTAGGGGTTGGGCCCCAACAGTCTTCATTAAGGACTTCACACACCTGTGTCAAAGCCTGTAAAACTGCAGTCAGCCACACGCAGGTTAGTGCANGGCAATCTTATCCTAGTGAAATTTTGTTTAAAAAGTAAATATAAGGCTGGCAAGATGGCTCAGTGAGTACAGGTGCTGCCACCAAGCCTGATAGCCTGAGCTCAAAGCTTGGGACCCACATGGTGGGAGAACAATGACCCCACCTTGTCCTCTGACCTTCACGTGTGAGACACTCCCACTTACACAAAGCCAATAAATAAATATGTAGTAATATAATTAAAATAAGTAAATAAATACAACAGAAGTTGCTGTACACTTAAAAATAAGGAAGATAAAATACAAATAAACTACTTTTTTTCCTGACAGATTATAACACATCNAGTAATAGAACCTCTTGCAGAAATGGCCAAGCTCCAAGAATTAGAGACTAACCTAACCTATTCCCCAGTGACATTTCTATTGCAGAACTGCACAGGATATAAATACAAACAACTATACTGACTATAAATAAAGTAAGTTCTTACCTTTTTTGACTATTGTCTGTGTAGTAAAAGGAATCTAATTTTTTGGTATATATATTGACATTTGAAAGGATCATTTAATCTTAACTGGTTTTCCAATAATAAAATTAGTACAATTAAGGATAAATTTGATTTAGCACTCAGAAGCCAATGATAATTAACAAGAAAGACAAAGTATACATCCACATGAACACACTCTGGAAGAAAATGATTACAACTTCCCTCTGGTTACAACCTATATTTATAGGATTATTTTTCAAAACAGAGAATAAAACTAAATGTTACTGAGTAAGTAAGCTACAAGGCATAAACTTGGACAGCTCTGAAGTTAATTATGTTGAGCATGGTGATAATACCTGAATGTAAAACATACAAACAACTAAAATCAATCTACATCTGACACTAGGGCTAGGAAAAAATAGGTAATAAATAATATTGGTGCCAAGACACTCCAGGCAATTGTCCAAGTTCATCTAGATAGCCAGTGGGCATATATACCTAAGAGATCAAAATATAACAAGGGTACTCAGGCTACACTGGTGATGCAAATGTCCTGGGGCACAGAGGCCCTGCACAAAGCAAGTCACATGCCAAGCCCACCACAAAAACCGTTCCTGGTTTTTTTTCATGCAGGCAAGTCTTGGTCTAAGTAAGCACTAAGGTAAAGAAAGGCCCTGCTACAGACGGCACAGCTCTATCTTTAATGGAAAAAGAGAGAATAAAGGGCTGGTTCCTNTGAAGAAAGTGAAGGCATGAAAACCTAAGCATCCTTTTCATGACTACGTCCAGGTCAGCCACACCCTCCTCTTGAGCCAGCATGGGACTTGGCGTGTAATCTCTCTTGTTCCCCACCCCAAGATTGTTCAGAGGGAGACGTGGAGGCCAGGTGCAGAGGGCAGTGCACCTACTGAGGGACAGGAAGACGCTGGGACTGCACGTATCTAAGGGTGAGGAGTAACTGAAGGACTAGTTGGGAGGCGATGCAGAAGGTTCTACACGAATGGAGTATGCACAGCAACATGGACAGCACAGGCATCTCTGGACCGCAGGACACTGAGTCAGGACTGTACATGGAGTAACCACACAACAAAACACCNAACAATGCTTTAAGCTTCTCTGGCCATGGAAGGTCCTGTCTACTTTTGCTTTAAAAAGGAAAGAAGAACTTCCCCGCCTCTAGGTGACTCCTGCTGCTCCTCTCCCGACTGTCTGGACAGATGGCATGCTGAACAATATTGGGCATCCTTAGACCTTGCCTGCTTTTTCCTACAGTAGTTTCCCCAACCTCCTTGGACATCTGGCACTGAGCAGTCAACATCATCTGTCTGGCACATAACCAGTGACACCGTGTAAAACATNAGGCACTGTAAAATTCTTATTTCCATTCTGTAATCCTGNGCTAATAAAAAATAATTGTTTTAATGTTGTAGTTAGAAAAGCAGGATGTATACTACAGAGAATCACAAGGGCCACGCTAATTAAAAGTTGTCTCAATATATTACATTTTCCAAAAACTACAAATGCATTATTTTTACCTGTTACTTGCAAAGGCTGTTTCAGATCATTCACAAAATTGGAACACAGTAGGGCTGGTTTGGCTTTTCTGTCNCAAAACATAAATATAACAAAGACAAGGGGTATTAAACCATGTATGTGCTGAGTGTGGTGATGCCCGAGTGTTTTAATCCCAGCACTCAGCAGACAGGGGCAGGCAGATTTCTGTGAGTTCAAGGCTAGCCTGGTCTATGTAGGGAGCTGCAGGCCAGCCCGAACTATACAAGTGAGTATAAATGAAGAATGGACATTATACCAACAGACTTTACTAAGCACTCCTCTGTAGTCCAGGGACTGGACGGTAGAGTAAGCACTATGACTGCCCTTAAGGGAGGGAGAGAAGAAGGGAGGTTAACACCATGCATTGTAATTACAAACTGAGGTGAATTAAGGGTNACTGTCCTTGTAGAAGAAAATAAGTTGGGTCTCACAGACATGATGGTGGTGGCCTTCTCAGAGACAACTTCCATAAGAAAGGGTACTGGAGCTGGCACCCAAAGATGAGAGGTTATTCAAGGAGATACCAAAGGAGAGAATGGCTGGGACAATAGCCCTGAGGCCAGACTGCTGNAGAACTGGCCTAGATGCTCGGGAGATGTTAAGTGAGGGGCTGGGCCTTAAGAAGCAGGGCAGGAAAGCCTGCTGAGGATGTTGTATCTTACTCCAAGGAGGATGCCTTTCTTGGCAATCCTGAAGGTCTGAAAAAACCAAGTGACTTTTTTTTTCTTCAGGCTATTGGTAAGAAAACAAGCAGGAAGGGGCAATGCAGGCCGTTGGACTTAACAAGAGTGGCCTGAATCAAACGACAACCAAATAGAAACTGAAAATCAGACAGCTTCCAAAGAGATTTGCAGGAAAACATCACAGCACTTTGTGGTCAACTCTCTTGGACGGCTGTTGGANAGAGCAGTGTGCAGTGAGCAAGACATTTCGTTTGGATGGATGAAGAAGAGTCTGAAGTCTGAGATGGCTACAAAGTAAGTTCTGGGGACATGGGAGATGCTGCCATTGTTGACTAAGACGTGTCAGGCACTTCTGAGGTGCTCTGCTCATAGCTGCCCTGTTAGCAGTAGTATCCTCGTTTAAAGGATGTGACTATAGATCACAGAGCCAGAGGACCAGGGCACCATCCTTAATTCCCTGGATGCTAAAAGCCTGGNTAGCTGCTACAAGGCATCTCTCGCAGTCTACAGGACACCAGGGACCGAAACCTACTTAAGATTGGAACAAAGTAACCTCCAAGAAGAGTGCGTAGTTGACACATTATTTACAAATCCTAATGTTTCCTCTCCATGTTGCAGCCCTACTCCACCTAGAAGGAAATTCGTCAAGTTTTGAACACTTGCAAGTTATCTGGGCCTCAACGTTTTATAAATTGACAAAACCATCTGCCAAAATTAACTACAATGGAAAGAACAATGATATCTCCCAAGTTACTATATACAACAACAGAAGACCCAGTAAGAAATAGGAAAACCCTGAGGAATTAATCATTTCTCAGAACACAGGCATTCAGGTCAAGCACTAACACACAGCTTTGAATAAAAGACTACGAAAACCAAACACCAAGGATTCCAACTTTAGAAGTCACAAGCTTAAAAATGCAAAGAAGACAAAGATGCAAAGAAAAATGACACCATGATCCTGTAGGATTTTAAATCTGCAATTTCCAAACATCTCTTAAAAATGTAGAATCAGGAACTATGACCCCTGAAATGACTTGGACACCTCTCCAAGACACTGACACTAACTGAAACCTATCCTATGTGCACAGTTCCATGGCTTGGCTCCCTCTAGGGGCTCTCTACTGTCCCCCCAAAGCTCCTGAAGCACCAGAAACAGGCTTGATCACCTACAAAGATCTCAGTCCATTATGGCCAATTGAGTCTAGCATGGAAAGTACCATCTTGAGACGCTTCAGGGGGAGGGATGAATGACTGATTTTTGAAAAGATTTAATCACCTACAGTGCAAATTATGCTGTGTTGCATCTGATCCTTCAGTAGAAGAATTATCAAACTGTGTCCAGTCTTCTTAAATGGAGTATTGCTCATGTGTAGCTTTGAGGGTTGGGGGAAGTTCCCGGTGGAAATAAGATCACAGGAACCATTAATATGACCACTAAAAGATATAGCACAAACCACTTCCCAAACTGATAGTGCAGTTATCCGGAGCCCTGATTCCTGTGTTCACCAGCACTTCCCCCTGCAGTGGACTAACAGACCTTCGGGACTGCCTCAAGCAAAGGCTGGGTTTAAAAAAACAAAACAAAACAACAACAAACAAACAAACAAAACACCAGGAAACCTGCTGGTTCTTTGCCTCCAAAGCACGATCAAAATCCCTGGCAACCACAGATGNAAGACTTGTAAAACATAAAGAAAAACTACCTTAACACCCCCTTCATCCACACACACATACATACACCCTAAAACGGAGCAGAAAAGCAGAGGTCGCTATATATTTTAAACGCTTCCCCGGGACAAAACAAATCTCATGAAAAATCTCTGAGCCCCAATTTACGGTAAGTCCCTAAGTGTTCGTCCCTGCTGTCAGCGGGTTGGAGGGATTTTTTTTTTTAACGCAAGGCTTTGATGTGTTGGCAGGGCTGACCTCACAAGCCCAAGTCAGCTAAGGAAAAACGTGCTCTGCATATTTCCTTCTATACCTCCAAAGATTAGGACCAATACCGACCTGCAATTCTATCCTACTATGGAAGGACTCACGATGCCATTCGACGCTGGGACAGTNGTGGTCCGGCCACCCCGGGCGGCTCGGCAGTGCTGAGACGACGCAAGCCGCAAGCCGGTCCCCGCCGCCCCCCGCCGGGCCGCAGCGGCCTCGCACGCCAAGCCCACCACCCTTTAAGTTGGACCTCCCTGCGGCTGGCCCTCTGCAAGTTTCCAGGGTACAGAACGCGGCGAACTTTGCCAGCCCCCTCTCGGGGGCTGGGTTCCCCCGAGGGAGCTGACCACCGGGGAGGCTGAGCGAGGAGGCAAGGCGGCCCCGGTTCACACAAAATGCAAAAGCCTCCCAACCGCCACTTTTCCTTTTCCAGAGGGAAAGCTCTCCCTCCAGGCGAGCATCTGATTTCCATCTGGAGAGGGGGACGCCGGAGGGCCGGCCGTGCATTTCCCTTCCCCACAAAAGTGGCCTCTAAACTCGCTCGCCAAGGACACCGGGAGAGAGGCGACCCCGGGCAGCGCCAACTTTCGGGCGGCGGGGCGAGGGCGCGGGGTGGGGGTGACAGCGGGGCCGCGGTGGGCGCGGGCCGGGAAAGTTCTACTTACTGCGCGTCGCAGCCCGTCCCGCCGTCCGGGTGCACGGCCCGCGGCGGAGGCCCGGCCGGGCCCTGGCTGAGCGGCGGCGGCTCAGGCGGCCCCGCGGCGACCCGGCGGCGGAGA
>LZPO01087261.1:181939-199430 GCA_001675575.1 Neotoma lepida | reverse complement strand
TGGCTGTTCTGTTCTCTGACCCCAGATAAGTTTTATTAGGGTACACAATATTTTGGGGGATACAATATATCACTACAGATTGGAATGAAGGTAAATTTGTGATTTTGTTTATACTCACACCTGGTCCTAGCTAATGGTACTTCTTAGAAATAGCTGAATAGTTTGCTTGTATAATTATTGGTTTGCTTTGCTTTTCTCATGCTTCAAAATAACATAATTAATGATTTCCTGTGAAGTTTTTAGACAAGAACAAAGAAATATAACAAATGAGAGCTAAAATGCATGGCACCAAGNTGGCCCAGGATCAAAAGGTAAACATGCAGGCTGTGGGTGATGGGGTAGAGCTTGTTCTCACAGCCCTGTGCTCCAAGGAGGAAGGGGCGCAAAGGAATCTGTCTTACATACGCTCACAAAAACCAAGTGAGTAGGAGAATGTTCTTAATGGAACTCTGAATTCCGAATGAGTTCTAAGGAACTACATTTATGTGGATAAACTAAGTATTAACTTCAGAAAAATAACTCTTCATATACTATAGTGGCAATTCATCTTGCTTTTTAATTTGTTTTGCATTTGTTTATTTTATATGTATATATGGTGCATGTGTGGCCATCAGAGGACAACTTTCAGGTCTAAGTTTTCTCCTTCCACCATGTGAGTCCTGGGGATGGAACTCAGGCTTAGTGGCAAGCGCCTTAACCCATGGAGTCATCTCATTTTAAAATAAATGAAAAAATAGAAAATTATAGTTGCATACATATACATACATATGTATACATATATGTGTGTGTATATATAATATAGATATATATGAACTCCCAGGCATCCTCCTGTCTCCACTTCCCATATGGCTGTAAGAATACTGGTATTACAGATTTAAGCTATAGTATTGGGTTTTACATCAGTCTGGGGATCTGAATTCAGCTCCTAATGCCTACATAAACAAACATGTCTATCCACTGAGCCATCGCCCCTGCCCTGTAGCTTGTTTTAACTCTGTCTTCCTCCGTCAGAATTACTGTAGTAGTTATCTGAACATTGTACTTGTATAAAGATTTCTGCTTTGACCCAGTGCTGACGTTTGTAGAACACTGTGACTTGGTAAACAAGGTTTCTCTGGCTCTGGCATACAGTTTCACCAAGATCAGCTACAAAACCAGCCCCCGGAGTGGCAAGAGTGCATGCTTGAAGTTTATTCTCGGCAGTCTAGAAAATAGAGCTTGAATGTTGGATTCGACTACTGCTCTCCTCTCCAAATACCAAGCTAGGTGTCAGCGCCTGAAACAGAAATCCTGTGTTTATGCTTGTTTTCCCCAAATCCACACTAGGTAAAATCTGTACCTCTAGGAAATTTCAGAAAACACAACCCTTTATTTTAACTTGAAGAGGGAACAAAATCCCAGCAGAGAGACAGGGATGGACATCTGAGGAGCACATGCCTCAGGCACACTCTAGAACAGGCTTAGCACCTCCTGAGAGACAAACTGGCCTGACACACATTTTGACCAATAGCTGAGAAAGATTTTTTTATACTTTAAGATTTTTTTAATCCAGAGAATAATAGTTTGTGATACATGAAAAATGTATGAAATTCAAATGACTTGTGTTCATAAATAGAGTTTCTCAGGGGCATGCAAATTTACTTGTGTTGTCTCTTTCACACAGTGACAGAATTGTGCAGTTCTAACCGTGACTTAAACACAGGGCTTAAAACACTGGCTATCTGTCCGTTATTGAGAAAGTTTGCCGGTCTTTTTCTCTAGACTATCTAAGGTAAGAAGTGTATACAGCAGGCAGTTAGAATTTGGAGTTTGCAACTGCCCACAAGAAGCAATAATTTTAAATGTGGGCCTTGACAAGGAAAAGGAAGAAACCAAGAAAAGCAGTCATAAAAACACCTAGGAGTTACTTCTGACAAGCTTTGGGGGGGAGTCCCCTTAAGGAGACAGGGAAGGCACAATGAGGATATGTAAGTCTCCCAAAAGCCAAGCAAGGAGAGAGCACAAGATGAGTGCTGAGTACAGGAGGGTACCAGAGACTAGTAAACTGAATGAAAGCATTAGGCTATTGTGTGTGACAGCCGGAAGTTACTGGCTGCCTTTGAGAATGTTTTTATNAGGCAGGGGAGGGTTGCTGTTGACAAGAAGCCCACCACCAACCAGGGTCGGTCTGAAAGAATGGCCAGTGTGCTGGGTGTCCACTTGTGACCCAGCCCTGGACAGTAGAACAGGAAGATAAGGAGTTCAAGGCCAGCCTCAGTCACACTGCAAGGTTAAAAGGCAATGTGAGTTTGTTGGAATCCTGTCTCAAAACAAACAGGGGCGATGGCTCCCTGGTTAAGAGCACTTACTGTTCTTGCAGAGGACCCGGGTTTAGTCCCCAACACTCACATAGTGGTTCATAACCATCTGTAACTCCGGTTCCAGGGGATCTCATGTTTTCTTCTGACCCCCTCAGGCACCAGGCATGCAGGTGATGCACATACACACATGAAAGCAAAACTCTCATGAAATAAATGTTAAAAATATAAACAAATATGCACCCATGGAGCTTACTCCAGGGGGTTGCACAGCTGGGGCAGTGGGCCTTTTTGCTTATTCTCCTGTCTTCACAGCAGAGTGTAGAGAGTGTAGAAGGTGTTCATAGTAAAAGCCTCCGAAAGTTGGAAGGGAAAGGAGGTGGAGCAGTGGAATGTGGCAGGGAAGGGAGTGGAGGGAATGATGATGGGAGAGTAAGTTGAGTACAAAAGGAATCCAGTTCCCTCTGAAGCAGCAGAAAAAAGTACAGGGTGAAATTGCACAGAGAACACGAGGGAGGAGGGGTACAGAAAAGAAGTGGCAAAGTCCCGTGCATGTAATAAAGATACTGAGAGGACAATGGGATGTATCAGGAGTGTTATCCCAAGACTCACCCGTGTGACACCACAGAGCACCCTCTAGAGCAGGGGTTCTCAACCTTCCCAATGCTAAGACCCTTTAATACAATTCCTCATGCTGTGGTGACCCCCAACCATAAAATTATTTCGTTGCTACTTTATAACTGTCATTTTGCTACTGTTATGAATCGTAATGTAAATATCTGTGTTTTCCAATGGTCTTAGGGGACCCCTGTGAAAGGGTTGTCAGTCCCTCCAAAAGGTGTTGCAACCCACAGGTTGAGAACTACTGGTCTAGAGTCCACAAGAGCTACTGAAGGAGAGCTCCTGAAAGATTTGTTGAGTTTCACAGGAAACCGGTACCTGTGTGTGGGAGTGAGGGGAACTGAGGTGGGGGCAGGGAACTGGGGTGATTAAGGGCTGGACTTAACACAGAACATGCAAGAAAAATTAAAGGAAGCCTGGGGGTTTGAGAAGGTGGTCTTAACTTTTCCTGGAGCCTAGATTTGGTGGAAATGTGATTAGTTAGATGAACATGGACTGGTTTTCTCCTTTGTTCCTTTCATTCAGTTCAAAATCCTAGTCCCCTTCAGTCAGTCCTCTTTAGAAACAATCGCTGAGACACTCCTGGGGGTATGTCCTACTAACACCCCAGGTGAGACACTCCCNGAGGTATGTCCCACTAACACCCCAGGTGAGACATTCCCAGGGGTATGTCCCACTAATACCCTGGGTGTTCATTAATCCAATCAATTGTCGATCACACAANCAGAAAGGAGAACGCTGCCATCCACCGTTGAGCCTAAAATTTTCGAGTAGCAATACGATGATGGACCAGTCTTCACGGCGGGTACCACGGAGACTGAGGATGCAGATCTAGGGATGTCAGAGAACAGACAAGTCCCGTCTGAGTTGTGATCACTGGAGACGATCACAGAGGCAAGTCTTTGCCAGGGACTGGTACACTGAACCCGAGGGGCTGAGTTGAAACTGAGCAAACCTCTGGAATAGAACTAAACAATGATTCGTCTCACTCGCTTTAGTTCACTGGATCCCTCTTCCTCCCTCTCGGGGAAACAGATTGAGTATAGAATAGCTCTGAAACACTCCCTTGAGAACACGCCTCTGACCAACTCATAAAAACTAAATGCTTTTCATTACAACTTGAGTGAGCGACTTGTTCTGCCCTCCTCTTGTAGTGCCTCAATGGCAGAGAGTGACATTGCCCCAAATGTGACCCATTTGGTATTAGATCATAGTGGAACCATGAATGTCTACAAATTTCGTTCATTTGAAAATTAATTTTTACTGTTTAGATAACAATGGAAAGTAGTTAACAAATACTGAATTATATAGTTATCAGAAATATCCAGGCATTAGATAACATTTATTGAAGTATGAACAGATAGGAAAAGTATATTGAGCCAATTAAATACAAATGTTTGTATATTGGATTTATTTGACATGATAAAAAAAATCTTTGTTTCCTCAGATTCTATTCCACTTTGTCTCCTGCCTCTTACCCCAGCATCCTCACTGTTACTGTCCCTAAATATTTGTTTCAGAGATTAAGCAAAAAATAGGAAGGAAAAACATCCATATATTCCAGAAAGTAACTGATTTCCTGATCTAGAATATCAATCTAGATCTAGAAGAAATTTCCTAATCTAGAATATCACTCCTGATGTAAAAGAAACAATTTGGATGACAGTTTTAGGGTAATTGAATCAATTGATGCTTTTTAAATTGTTAGAAAATAAGTACCATGAGAACCATTTTTTNAATTAGTGTGACCGATAGTATCCTGTGACGAAATATTTCCATTTATCCATTAAGAACAAAACACTAAGACTTGCAGAACCATAAGTAGCTTGTGTTGTACATGAGCTGCTTGGGTGGTAACAAAAACACCTGGTAAACTAAACTGAAACAAAGTTACAAAGCTGCCAAATTATCACTAAATCACTTCGTAATTAGGCAGTGATAAAAACGTATCAAAAGAGATGCATAAACCCTCCTTGTAGGTCCTTTAAGGCCTAATGGTTACTCTTTTGGATGGAGATGGGAGTAGCAGGGGCGGCATCAAGCAATTGAGGTTGTGCCTAATAAATGGGTTGGTCATCACAGCAGAGTCTAAGACAAACGTCTGAGCAGACACAAGCCCCGGAGCTGGTGAGCTAGGGCTCTGTGCGTCAGAGTGCCCTGAAGGGCTTGTGAACCTCAGATTGCTGGCTTCCGCCTCCAGAGTTCCTGACTCAGTGGATCTGGGGTGGGGGCTGACAGTTTCTGACTTTTTATCACTTGCCCAGAAGTCACCGATGCGACTGATTCNGTGAGTACTTGAAGCGTCATTCGTTTGGGGCAATTTCTAGAGGTGGAAGGTGAGTGAGAGAGTGTTGAGGAGGTGAAGGGAGGAGGAGGAAGGCAACTGTGTCNTTCCTGTTGCCGNGATAAAACTCTGACAGGAAGCGATTTAGGGGAGAAAGGACTATTTTAGCTCACGGTTCCAGTTACAGTCCATCACTGTGAGGAAGTCAAGGCGGCAGCTGGTCACATCCCAGCCACAGTCAAGGTCTGAGAGAGAACAAATGCACACAGTCCCATATTCAACTCATTTCCCCCCTTTTCTTGCAGTTCAGGACCCAAACCCAGGGAATGATGCCTCCCAGTTTTAGATAGAGCCTTCCCACATCAATTAACATAATTAAGACATCTCCTACAGACAACCTGAGGCAACCTGATTTGGAAAAGCCCTCAGGAGACTCTCTTTCCAGATTGGGTCTTTACCAATTAAAACCAACCACCACAGTAGTTTACTGGAAGGAGTTAAAGCAAGGAGTGAATGATGGTGACAGAGGACTCACTAAGTTAAAATGGAAGAATGGGAAAGTCAACATTTAATTAAATGGTTAAATGCCAACCTTTGCGCTGGACACTTCGGTCTCGCTGGATGGATAAAGTGCTAACACCCGAAAGAGAAAAGTGAAGATGCTGGAAAAACGTGACAGATGGGAGTGGAAATTAGGTCTGTAGTTAAGTAACATACCAAGGTCAACAGATCAAAAAGAGTCCCCGAGTCATAAGCTGCTTATGAGAGAAACAAGGACCAAGACAGCTGGAGATGAAAACATGGTGCTTGTGTCTGGAGGGATAATGTGGCTTGGGACACGGTGACTATGAGCTTATTAATAAGCATTGCATCTCAGAAGGAGGCACACTCATCCTTCAGTTCTGGCCAGATGGACACAGGCCTCTTGCCGCACCATGTGGAAGAGACCACATGCATCTGTGCTTTGCCGTAGCCATTTATCAAGCACACAAGGTTGAGCTNTACAGACGCTGTGAAGGGGTGAAGAGGCCAAGACCATTATATTCAAGTTTCCAGATAAAATAAACACCCAGGACCAGAAATAAATAGCCCTTCCTTGTGGGTAGGTTAAAGCAGACTGTTTCCTTCTGAAGTTCTCTGGCTTTGAATGATTCTGGAAAGAAAGCCTATCGCAGGCTGAGGAGGAGGGGGTGGTATTTTAAAAGTTAGAAAGTTNGGTGTGGTGGCAGACACTTGCAGTCTCCACACTCAGGAAGCTGAGGCAGGAGGATTGCTCTCTCCAGACCAGGCTGGGACACATCAGGAGACTCCTTCTAAGATACCAAGTCTTTGAGAAGACAGTAAGTCAAGCTTCTCTGCAAGGAAGATGCTGACGAAGGCATGTCCTGTGTTTGAGCATGGTGGTGTGAGGAACAAGCGTCTGCTGTCTCCGTGATTGGCCCTTGGCATTGGTCTAGCAGGTGGGTGGGTCAGTCTGCTGTCTCCGTGATTGGCCCTTGGCATTGGTCTAGCAGGTGGGTGGGTCAGTCTGCTGCCTCTGTGATTGGCCCTTGGCATTGGTCTAGCAGGTGGGTGGTTCAGTCTGCTGTCTCTGTGATTGGCCCTTGGCATTGGTCTAGCAGGTGGGTGGGTCAGTCTCCCAAGGAGAGGCTTCTTGGTGTAAATGTCATACATGATCTCCTGGTAACTCTGTTTAATTATGAATATTTTGTAGCAGAGAACATAATGAGACATCGTTTCCTCTGTGTGTTATGAGCATGTATGTGTGTGCACATACATGGGTATACAAAGGTCATAATCAACCTAGAGTGTCACTCCTCAGGAGCCACTGGCTTGTTTTTTTCCAGACAGGGTCTCTGACTGGGACCTGCACCCCACCTGGGCAAGCTAGGCTAGCTTGCATCAGGGAACCTGCTGCATCCCTCTGCCTCCCTGGCTGAGACTGCAGGCACCTGCCACCATGAGTGCTGGGGTTGGACTCGTGTTCTCCTGCTTCCAGGACAAGCCCTTTACAGACCAGCCCCCTGCTCGCACCGTCACTTTAAGTTTTCTATACTATGTCTATTAATTCAGGCTTAAGTGGAAATTCAGATGCACTCAGAAAGGAAAACAAGAAAATCATTGTACTCAAGCAGAACGTGTGGTCAGGCTTGTACTTCTAATAGTCCCACTCAGGGTGCCATCAAAGGTTTGGGTTCAGGTCCCCCAAGCGGTCAGAGTCACTCAGCTCTAAAGACTCCGTGATGGTACAGTTGCTCTCTGAGGAGCTGCAGGGCATGCCAGCTCCCCTCATCACATGTACCTGGAGAGATCACCTGCACAGCACAATGGATGCTCTTTAAATTGGACTTTTGTTAAATGCCACCTGTTAAAGCTGGCGTTTTAATCCTGTACTATTAACTGTTACCATTTCCATGTATTCAAGCTGAGTACTTTGTGCTTAGTTCCAGGGCCAAAAGATTTTATNCCAACTGGTAGAGTTTCATATTCATGTCAGACGTTCGTTATTTTGATATAGTTTANGGGAAATGTTTAGTTCTGACATTCCTTCCCAGAAGCACAGAAGTGAAACTCAACCTGCCATGAACTCAGCATGTGAAAGTGAGTGAGAATGGATATCTTTGTTATTTTTCCTGTTGCTGGGATGAAATGCCCTGACAAAAGCAACTTCAAGAGAGAAAGGGTTTATTTTGGCTTTCAGTCTCAGGATACAGTCCATGATGGCGGTGAAGTCACAGAGGCAGGAACTCCCTCCACAGAGGCGGCTGCTCCCTTCAAATCCACCACAGTTAGGGAGAGGAATCCTTAGCTCAGCTGGCTCTTTCCTTTTTACTCAGCCCGTGACCCAAGCACAGGGAGTGGCATGACCAACCTTTACTGTGGGTCTTCCTACCTCAATTAACCTAATCAAGACAGGCCCACACAGGTACAGCCAGCGGCTTGTATTCTACACAATTCTCTTACCCATCACAGAAGGCATGCACCCAGTGACCTAAATCTGCCCCCTAGACCTTACCTCCTAAAGCCCTACTACCTTCTCATAAAACTGAGGACCAAGCCTTACACATGGGAGACTTCTGGGGAGAGTCCAGATCTAACTATGTCATTGCCACGATTGCGAGACTTTAGGACTAGGTATCCTTTATCTTCTGAGGGTGAGATGTGTGGTTTGAAAAACATTTTTATTTTATTTTATTTTATTTTATTTTATTTTATTTTATTTTATTTTATGTGGTTTGCTTGTGTGTATCAGTTTGCACCTGCAGAAGTCAGAAGAAGTCATCAGATTCCCTGGAATTGAAGTTAGGGACAGTTGTTAGTTTCTACATGGGTGCTGGGAACTGAACCCAGGTCCTCTGTAAGAGCAATGAATACTGTTAACCACTGAGACATCCCTCCAGCTTTCAAGGACTCTTGAAAAAATTTTAAAAATATATAATATGCATGTATGGTTTTCTTTTGTATGTGTGTATGCTATGTGTGTGTGCAAGCACGCGTGCTGAAGGCCAGAAGAGGGCATTTGGTCCTCTGGATTCCCTAGAACTAGAGTTTCAGGCAGTTTTGAGTCTGGGACCTGACCTCAGTTCTTCTGGAAGCTCAGCCAGCACTCCACTGCTAAGCTATTTCTTCTTTTCCCATGAAGATCCTTTTGGCTTTTTTTTCAAAAGTGGGCGCCTTCGCCTCCACATCCCAACCTGCCACGCATCTGTGGAAGTCTGTGTACTANGTTCTGATAACCTGGGCTATGTGCCCTGTTGTAAGCACCTCATGCCCTTTGAAAAGGAGGTTTTGTTATTATACAAACAATAAGTTAATACATTAGCTGGCTCTGTTGCTTTTAATTATAGAGCTATTGGTATAAGACTGACTTGCAATGCTGTGGGCTAAATATCCAATTACTGCCTGTGTGTAATTTGACTTTAATTATTCTGCCTCAGATGCAGGTAATAGCTTTATTCCTTTCTTTTTCATATAGGTTATGGTAGCAGAGCAGCAAATTCAACCCTTCTATAATATGAATCTAAGAATATCTACTTTTACAGGTAATTATATGAGTTACTTTCCTGTTGCTGTGATTAAACAGTATGATTAAGGCAATGCCTAGAAGGAAGGGATTATTGGGACTTATGGTCCCAGGGGGACAGGAGTCCATGAGCACCATGGCAGGGAAGCGTGGTGGGCATGATGGCAGGAACACAGCTGAGAGCACATATCTCTAACTGTAAGCAGGAGCAAACTGGGCGTACAAACTAGGAATGGTTCAAGGCTTTACCTCAAAGCCCACCCCCACAGTGATGCACCTCCTCCAGCAAGACCATACCTCCTATGCCTCCCCAAACAGTGCCAGGAATTGGGGACCAACTGCTCAAATGTCTGAGACCATGGGAGATACTTCATTCTAACTGCCACAGTAATTTTCTTTTTTTGCCTATTTCCATGAAATCTTTATTACATTTCTCTAGTATGCTGTGCTTTTATTTAAAGTGTATGTGTGTGTGTGTGTGTGTGAAGTATATGTAGTATGTGAGTGTGTGCACCTATGTGTGGGCATGAGGAGCCCAGAGCAGGATGTAGGGTGTTTCCCTCTACGGCTCTCCACCTTTCCCCTGAGACAGGGTCCCTCCCTGAACCGGTGACCTTGAAGCTCATCATTTCATACAAGCTAGCTGACCAGTGAGCTCCTAAAATCTGCCCATCTCCTCTCTCAACGCTGGGTTTGCAGCCACAATCAGCTATGCCCAGCTTCTTTGCTCTACTGTTAGGGATTAGAACTCAGGTCCTGAGGTTTGCAAAGAGGACTTACCCACTGAGCATCTCCCTAGCCCTGTATTATAGTTTTTTTTTTAATTCCATGAAATCTTTTTAAAACTGTCAATGCAAAGCTTACAAAAGACTGTTTGACATTACTTAAAAGTTTAGTATTTCCAAACCCAGCAGCTGCAAGCATGCCTGAAACATGAGAATATTACGGCCTGCATTTCTCTTCTTGCTGCCTGATCAAGCCTGCTGGTTAGTTTTATAACTAGTATTTCCAATGATACCTATCGCTGCCAGTTTCCTTTGGGATATCAAAACTTTCTGTCTCTAAAT
Organism: Neotoma lepida; assembly: GCA_001675575.1. Taxonomy (NCBI): domain Eukaryota; kingdom Metazoa; phylum Chordata; class Mammalia; order Rodentia; family Cricetidae; genus Neotoma; species Neotoma lepida. The sequence goes on along the minus strand of LZPO01087261.1, from coordinate 189,137 downwards.
ATCATACAGAGATTTTATAAAAATTATTCACATGGTCCTAATGATCGTTTCTAAACCAAACTTTAGTCAGGTTCATTTTTCTCATCAAGTGAGTTAGATCTTCTTGGTGATATGAAGACACAAAGCCAGGAAAATATCATAACTGGTTTTGAGTTTGTTTTGATTTTATTCTAACTGCAGTTTTAAAATCATATTTCTAAAGTAAAACAGTTAGAATAAGGGGAGATGTTTTAAGACTAGTTAAATAAGATCCTTAAACTTTTACCTATAAGTTTTTTTTTAACCCATTGATAATTTTTTTCCATTTTCTAAAGTGTTTATCTATTGGGACTGGAGAGATGTCTCTGTGGTTAAGAGCCCTTGCTGCTCTGGCAGAGGACTAAGTTCAGTTCCTAGCACTACATGGAGGCTAACAGCTAACTGTAACTCCAGTTCCAGGGATTCCTATGCCCTCTCTGGTCTCTGTGGCACCAGGTACACAAGTGGTACACAGACATACATGTAGGCAAAATACTCACACATAAAAAAGNATGATAATAGCATTTTATGTTTTTTTAAACTTACATGTATGTGTGTGCCTGCATGAGCTTATGTACATCACATGCACACAGGTTGCTGTGGAAGCCAAAATCACTGGATCCCTAGAAATGGAGTTAACTATGGCTATAAGCCACCTGACATGGGTGCTTTATCTATGTACTGATACGATTACAGGCAAAAGGATTCCTTTTTTTTTTTTTTTACTTTGCATGATAGCTTGTAGTTTGCTGATACTGTTATTTGATGCTCACATTACCCTGCTCTGCCCTTGGAAGTCCCTTGAAAAATGATCCTTTTCTGTTATTTTCATACCTAATCATTTTTGTTTTGAGCAGTTCTTTGTGGTAAAATACAATCTCTCACACTCTGTACATTTCCTGACCCATTTCTTCACGCATCTACATTTCCTGCTATCATTATCTGTATGTTGCATGTGCATGTGTATACATGTTTGCACATGTGTGGACATGCATGGATGTGGAGGCCCACTGTTGATATCAGGGATCATCTTCTGTCTTATTCAAGGAGGCAAGGTCTCTCAGTCGAACCCAGAGTTCTGTGATATGGCTAGTCTCCCTGGCTACCTTATCTGGGGATTCTGTCTCTGCCTTTGGGGGCTGGAATTGCACAGGTCACCGTGCCTGCCTGGCATTCATGTGAGTTCTGGGGTCTGAACTGTCCTCACATGTGTGTGGAAAATGCTTTAACCACTGAGCCATCTCCCCAGTCCTATATCTATCCTTTTAATGTAGAATGATGCCAACAGCGTGGCAAGAGAGCATGTTTAGTGCTGCCTTTGTTCAGTTGTTTCTAGATTCTTTCAGAATAGATAGGTGGATGTATGGACAGACAGACAGACAGACAGACAGACAGACAGACAAATGATAGATCAATGGGATATGAGGTCTTCATTTCTGACCATCACTAAAGATATGTTGTAATTCAGGCCTATCCATTGAATTTAAATAGGGACTAACATAAAACTGATTTCCACACTTAAGAAAGAAAAGAAGTTGAATTATTCTTGTCCTGTATCTGCACCTTCTCATTTCAGCACTCATTTCAGAGGGTTGGGAGACGTTACACTTCCTTCCCACATGTAACCTGCCTCCCTCTACATTTCACAGTAAACAGCTCATGCTTGGCTTGGTGCAGTCACGTGGCAAGTTTTGAGCTGCCTAGCATGGCTCTCGGCTACTGCGTTAGATAGCATCGTCCTGAAGGCCTAAGATACTCAGACCGCAACCTCAGGATGGCTGGTCCATATGACGGAAAAGCAAACCTACTGTTTGACATCGAATATTGAGTTTCACTGTTTTAGATCAGAAACATACAGTGACTCCTGAAGTCTTGAGCACACCTACAGCCTACATCCCTGTCACTTTCCTCAACCGAGGCATTCACGCTGTCTGTCCTCCTTCCTGGTCAGCCTGGGTTGCTGTTGGATCATCAGCTCACCTGCTCTTCGTTCTCAGTGCAAGCCTCACAAAACANTTTCCTTCTTTGTGTGCATGTCAAGCTGCTTTTAAAAATGATTTGGTTTTGGTTGCTTTTGTATTCATGTGTGTGCACACGTGTGTACAGGAGTGTAGTGCCCATGGATGCAAGAGGAAGATGTTGGATCCCCTGGAGCTGGAGTCATAGTGGTTCTGAGCCACCTGATGTGGGTGCTGGGAACCAAACTCAGGGCCTCTGCAAGAACAGCAAGTGCTTTTAACCACAGAAGCACCTCTTCTGCTTCCAGCTCCTGTATCTCAGTGGAAGGTTCTGAGATTTGTCCATATTGCATGCATTGATAATGTATTCCTTTTCCATCACTAGGAAATATGCTGTATAAATATACACCATTTGTTTATCCATATCCCTGTTAATAACATTGAGTTCTTTATAGTTGTGTTACCATGCCTAAACCTTCTAAGATTTATGATTTGGGGGTGAAATGCCCCCAAAGGTTCATGGGCTTGAACACTTGGTCCCCAAGTGAGGTGCTGTTTGGAAAAGATACAAAACTGTTAGAAGGTGGAGCCTACCTGGAAGAAAGAGGTCACTGGGCCTTGAAGGTTATAGCAAAGCCTTGTTTCTGGCTTCAGTCTTCCACTTTCTGGTCTACCNAGATGTGAGCAGGCAGCTGCTGCAGACTGCNGGCTGCACACAGNCGCCCATCGCCTGCTTTCCACGGCATGGTGGAATAACTCCTCTCAAGCTGTGAGCTGAAACCAATCCCGAAAGCCATTTCTTGTCAGGAATTTGTTCACAGAGACAAGAAAAGTCATTGACACAGAACAGCTTTATTGTAGGCTTTGCCTGGCTATATGTATGTTTGCATTTATTGGGGGAAATTCCTGGGAATACAATTAGTCATAGACTAGATACAACAATTTTAATGTACTTAACTAAAACTTGTTGATCTTTAAATGTTATTTGCAGCAATGTTTTATCTACAGTGTAACTAGTAGAACATCTAAATGTTACTTATAATATCATTGAGAAGTTGGTGGAAGTAAGACACACAACTGATTGGGTTTAATCTGAGCAAATCTATCCAGGGCAGTCTCTAGGTTGGGAAACCAGAGTGCTCAGTGTCTGCTTACAGACCGGGGATTGTTATGGGGGAAAGTGAAAGAACTGTCAGATGTGGGTCAGAAAGCTTTCTTTTGGGCCCAAGATTGACCATTGCTAGGAGTGACCAAAGAATGGTGAGATGTCAGATGACTGACAAGCATTGTCAGGGGGGTCCTCAGGGGGTGGAGAAATGGAGGAACGCAACTTCTGCAATACCAATTACTGTGGTTTGGGGAAACTGCCACCATTTAAATAAAATGGAGAATTTTTTTTCAATGTCGTGGCCCTGGCCAGCAATTACGACAGTTTTTCCTGCAGGCTGAGTACCTTGCTAGGGTGACATTTTCTTCCTCCCAAGCCAGAAACCATGTCACCCTTTCCTCCCTCTGCATCTCTCCCTCTCCTCCCTAGTCCTCTTACTTCAGCTATTACCTTCGACTTGATTCTTACTAGAAGCCAGTGCTGCCTGGGTGAGCCTCGCTGGGCTCAGCTTGGTCATTTCCTTCTNCTGTGGCCAGTGTCACCCAGAGCTGTGACCCAGGTATCAGTCCATGAGAGCACCAAGATCACTTTTCATTTTCCTTTATGTACCCGTCCGACAGGGTGATAGACATGGGCGAATCTGGTTGACTGAGTAATGGTTGGCAATGTTGCAAGGTCCAAGAGAGTTAAAATAGACTAAGGAAGCCAATTAAATCTTATATTTAAATTCATTCTTGAACTGCCTTTTCTGGGGCAAGCTAAAGCTTAAGCTAAAAACAAAAGTCAAGAGAATTTTCATATCGAGATAAAGAGAGAAATTAAAAAGGCCTTAGAAGTCAGAGTAATTATCCCTGAGACGATGCACAGTGGGAGTCAGTGCTGGGGAATCGTTGGGATTTAGAGTGGGTGGTCAGTAGCATCCGTGGGTTCAGAACCCTAACATGGGGCCCAGGCAGATAAATGGCAAGATCTGGACCAGTGGATGAGGGGACAGGGATTGGCAGACGCTGTGCCCCCTCCCTGGGGTGTCTCTTTCCAAGGAAGAAGGCCAGAGTACTGGGTGGAGCACAGCAATGATTTGAACACAAATTTTAGTCATTTGGCCATGTTTTTAAGTATCCATGGTAACAGGTTGATCTATTTCCATGTCTGGGTTGGACTCAAGGGGAAAGGGCTGCAGGATGCACAGCAGGATTGATAGGCTTGCACACAGGAATGAGGGTACCACTGCAGCATTGTCAAGCAAAACAGCTTTATTGCCTGTGTCCCCAGCCATCGTCCTAAGTGATATTTCAGCTTCATTTTAAAGGCTGAGATGCTATCGAGCTCAGTGTTTGCTTGTTCCTGTTAAATGGGATTGTAACTGCTAGGCCTCAGGAGACAGAAACACAACACAATTACCACGACCAAGATGCAGCATAGGCCTCCTCACAGCTCAGGATGCGTCCCTGCTATCTTGTGGGGAATGTCACTTCTGTCANCTCAGACAGTGCATTCCTGAAATGTCATTAGTAGTAAACATGGCATTCCCAGGACAAACCTGGGCTAGATTTATCCTTCCTGGGAGAACCACACACACACAGAGGGCAGATGCCAGCAAGGCAAGGTTTTGTTTTCTGTATTTTCCAAATTCATTCCTGCTGCCTTTTTCATTATAAACAACCTCAAATTTTGATTCTAGCACATTTTATTCCTCATAAAAGTTAAAACCACAGCCTCTGCCCTTCTGCTGGTTTCCACTCCCTCCCTTTCCTTTTCTGGCTTAGACAAATTTCTAAGTTAATCTGACTATGAATCAGCAGCTTTTATCTCAAGAATATATCTTGAGATAAAAAAAATTAAAAAAACAAATCCAAAAAACAAAGCCTGAGTGTCCATAAACTCATCATGAATCAACGTCACCTCTACCTTTGATGTCTAAGTAACCCATTTAGATAAGCCCTGTGGTTACTGGTGGCCAACTCTAGACATTGATGAAGAAAATATACTTTATTGGACTTCCAAGGAGATCTTTCATGAAGAAATTCTGTGATTTGATCTCTTTGTGCACCAGGAGATGACTTGTCTAAAACCTACAGCTAGGACAGAGAATGTGACTTAGTGGGCAGAGAGCTCACCCTCACACACAAAGCCCTAGGGTCCATCCCCAGCACTGCATGAACTGGGTGTGGTAGGAAAAGCCTATAGTCCCAGTTATTTGTGTAGTAGAAGCTGGAGGACCATGAGTTCAAGTCATCCTCACCTATATAGCAAGTTTGAGGCCAGTGTAGGCTATATGAGACCTGTCTCAAACAACACAACAAACAATACCAGGACAAGACCCAGATATGAGGGCCTGTGTTTTTGAGCTATTTCCCCAAATATTCCCCATTAACAAATACTGNCACGTGCTATTCATTTGAGATTAACCAAAAGATTTTTGTTTCGTATTTCAGTACACTTGGAAGCAGATGAAGTCCGAGCGGATGTATATTGTTGATGTANGCACAGCCATAGCAAGACCCCAGTGCCTCAGACCTATGGGAGTGGCCAAGCTTTCCCTGGGTGAGCCTCAGAGGCCTGGAAAATCCTCCCTCCTGTCCAAGTATGAGTATTTATGAATGATTGACCAGTGTGTACAAAAGCTAGCTTCCTCCTGCTGCTGACTGCCACCCAGACTGCTCCCACAGANACTGGCTAGCCCCTCCCATGCTGTTCATAGTAAACCAGCTGAGTTTGCAGGTTGCAGTAGGTGCCCTCCACCAGGAAGCACAACTCACCTGATCCCAGCTTACTGTATGGGTGTTTGTCATTTCTTCATCACTGGGTCACCCCAGCCAGGCTTCCAGGACCACACTGTGCAGGACACATATACTCTTTCAGTAAAGAAGTAATTAAATTTTTATTTTTATAAAAATGTCATTTCATCCACAGCTATTTTTTCATGTGTCTCCAAAATATAAAAGCTTTAAAATGTTCTCTTATTTTGACTCAATTAAATTTTTATTTTTATAAAAATGTCATTTCATCCACAGGTATTTTTTCATGTGTCTCCAAAATATAAAAGCTTTAAAATGTTCTCTTATTTTGACTCATAACTAACAGCATATCTTTAAGCTTTGAAACCATAGACAAGAAGTTGGGCTATATTAAATATTAAATAGTATTATTCTGACTCTGGAGGGCTTGACAATGATGGCTATGACTGTGACCATTGGTGAGGACAGAGTCATATCTCTGTGGAAGCTAGTATCACTCTTTGGTGGCTCTGCTGTCAAATGGAGTATTGATTCATACAGCCCATTTGCTGACTGCCCTGGGAGGCAATTGGGAAGACAGAGAGGGTTATTTTACCAGTTCAGGGTTGTGTCAAAGGAGAGATTGAAAAACAAGAGAGTCCTTCATGCCATGTTTCTGCCCACCCTGTTAATTCTCCAGTTGTACTAAAATCCTATTATGTATTTCCAGTGCCCTATTCCTGAGTTGAANAATTCATGATTTGACTGATCTCTGGGAAATCCCTACATGAATGTTGTCAGTCCTTTAATCTTATGATCAAACATCCATTTGATTTCCTATCAAGTTTACCATGAGCAGGTAGAAATATCCAGGTGAGAGTTATGAAGACCCTGAAAGGCAAGAGGATGAGTGGGGAAGCCAGAGGGCACACATCGAGGAAGCACACACTTCAGGCCTCAGATACCTGTACAGAATCACTTACCANAGTCCTCAAAGCAAGATCACAGTCACAGCTGAAACTCAGGACCAGCCTGAGAGCAGGGACTGAGCAAGTCAGTAGCTGCCAGGGAAATCCTCACACTCGGTATTTAACATAGTGCAGAAGATCTATGTGTNCAAGAAGAAACCATGGGAAAATCAGGAAGTANGTTGTGTGAGAAANTCAAAACAACACTGAAAGAGAACTTAAAGGACTTAAATCATGAATGCACACAATAATGCACACACACGATAAAAAATAGATCTTAAAAAAATGTCCTGAGAAATAATNAGCCTGGGAAGAGGGCTCAGTTGGTAAGGTGCTTGCTGTGCAAACAAGAGGACCTGAGTTTAACCCCCAGAACCCAAGAAAAAAATCAGGTGCTGTAGAGCACACCTGTACCTCCAGCACTGGGAG
>LZPO01087261.1:130547-144310 GCA_001675575.1 Neotoma lepida | reverse complement strand
CTATCTATCATCTATGGGTCTATCTATGTATGTTTGTATTATCTATCTATCTATCTATCTATCTATCTATCTATCTATCTATCTATCATGTATCTACCTATCTCTATCTATCTATCTATCTATCTGAAAAAGGACTATTTTCGGGGAGGGAGGGCACCAGTGGGAGTAGGGACAAGAGAAGGCAATGGAGATGAATCTGAGCAGAACACAATGCTANGTATGTACGAAATGTCACAGTGAAACCTACTACTCCCCGTGCTAAGTAAAACACTCAGCTGAAAGGATGGCAGACTATTTCTGCCCACTCATCACAACACCTATATACAGCTGGAATACATATGCATATAGAATTTTGAAAGAGGAAGTTTGACACTATGCTTTGATTTACATGCATTTGGTTGAGATTATTAAACTTGTGTCATCATGGAATGGCATTTGTTTTCNGTGATGCTGGGCAAATGAAGTGAAATGCCAGCAGGAAATATTTACCACTCATATATTGCATTTAAAAGTCTCCCTGCAGAAACCATGTGCTGAACTGTGACATCTGGGANCCCTGAGGATGAGGGAGCATTGCTCTTTTAACTGTGTCTGTACTATTGTAAAGTAAGGAACAGCCACTTACATTACAAAATGAGATAGCTGTAAAAATCCTGCCCAAATTAAGACAATTAGAGAGTAATTTGATTTCCTTCAGTGTGATGGCCACTGTGGTTGCCATGGCCACCTTGAGGGGAGACTGGGACATCTGGTACAAAGCTGAAGTAGGGGAATGGCATTCAGAAATGTACTTCCTCATCAGCAACCTATAGAGGATTTGCTGCTCCCAGATAGAGGTGACAGGTCCTGATAAGCAGATTCCACATTATTCTTTGAGCATGGCCTGAGGGTGGCAGAGCNTCAGGTGCAGGCTAGCTATAGATTATCGCTATGTACCAAGCCCTAATTATAGCATCGTGTATAGAATTCTGTGTTGATGGAAATAGTTCAGACTATATCTGACTTTGCCAGAGGCTTCCTGNTGGAAAANACAATAAGTAGCCATGGGTTCTTTCCATGGTGATGAGTTTGTTGGCCAGGCAGTCAGTCTTCTGAATGCTGTGATTGCTGGAGGGTCAGCNACATTGAGCCAACCCTTTCCTCATTTTGCAAACAGTCACTTTGTCATTTTCCTGTGTCCAACACTGTTCTGGGCACTAGAAACGCAGAATGACACCAAAGTCCCTGTCCTGGTGGGGCACTTTTCCAACTGCAGATGATGGGCAAGGAACAAGGTCTGGTGAGTGCTATGGAAAGCACAAACCAGGAGGTGAGAACTGCAGGNAAGAGTATTTTAATTTTAAAATGAAAGGAAGGAATGCAGGAGGCCAGGGAAAAAGCCAGGGGGAAGCCGGGTAATACATGTGCTCATGTGCACACAAACATACACCACACACATTCCCATACATACCCACACTCTCATACACAAACATACACACACACACACATATATATGCATACATACACACATATGAACACATTCAGGACACATTCACACACTCATACACACACACACACACACACACACACACACACACACTCAAAGCCCAACATGTCTGGGAATTTCAGCATGATACCCAAACCACACGTGGGTGCCCAATCCAAGGGACACAGACCTGCAGCGCGTTGTGCTGGAACTGAGCAGGTCGGCACTGTGAGGGGAACAACTGGGAGGAAAGCCCCGTAGGTGTTTGCTTCCCATCCTCCTGGAAATCACCAGGGCCTGAGAGGACACACAGTTTCCCCCACTTCTCTCCATCTCAAGAGCAACAGACCTGCTGAAAGTTTTGGTTGTGACATTTCTANCCCATGTTCTTTTTTTATAGAGTAGAAAGTGAAGACGNCCTGTGACAAGTTACCTGAGGGCTGCATGTTTGCTTAAGTGAAAATTATAATGAGCTAGCTTTTCACCTGAACACCCACATAGTTATTTAAACATTCCTGGGGCAGGGGTGAGATGCCTCGGTGGATAAAGGTGCTTGCAGCCAAGCCTGAGGACCCGAGTCTGGACCCTAGGACCCACATGGGGAAAGGCAAGAGTGGATCCCTGAAAGTTGTCTCTGTCTCTGTCTCTGTCTCTGTCTCTGTCTNTNTCTCTCTCACACACACACAAAGTAAATGTAAATTAAAATAAATTCTGTTGAGAATGACATTTCCGCCATANGAAGTTCCTCCCATAGCACAGTTGGAAACACAGCGAAGGCATGGCCAGAAGTAGGCAGGAGACGGGAGGTNGAATTCAGAAAGCAAAGGATGCCTGAGCTCCCTCAGCCGAAACCTTCCTACCTGGGCAGGAGATTATCACAGTCCTCCAGGCAAGAGAGGAGCTGTTCCAAACCCAGGTGAGGAGTCAGGTGGGGAGGGCATGCAGGGTGTGCCCCTCTGTTTCCACACAGCTTATTGCTTTGAGTTTCTCCTTAGAATCTAAGGTATGAGAGCCTGACCTGTCAGATTCTTCCTGCGCCATCCTAAGGTCATGGCTTCTGCAACAAGCTTTAAATTATCAACCTAAAGGAACAGGGCAAACAATAAACCACAAAGTAACAAAGACAATACAATTTATAAGTGAATGGATTGATTTTTAACAACCTTGCTCCTGGGTACCAAATAAATACTTATTGGATTAATTGGTTAATGAAGCTGGGGAACTGGCTAATTGTTTGTAAACAGAAAAAAAAATAGAAAAATTAGAGAAACATGTTCAGAGACTGAATTCTTCGGCAGGGATGTGGCCGCATGTTAATCGTGTTTTTATTGTTTCTTTGTCGTTGGGATTGAATAATTCCTGTGAGGAACTAACTGACAATGTAGTTAGGAGCTGGGCTGGGTGCCATGGATACTCTGAGCTGCAGAGGAGCAAATGTGAGTCCCCAGAGGTCAGCTGACCAGCTCAAACATAATGAGACTCCCAGATGAGGCCATGGTGCTGACGTTTCCAGGACAGATAGACAAGGTGGAAAGGAAATCTGAAAGCNATTCTCAGAGACTCAAACACCAATACCCACAAAGCACACAGCTTGTAAATAAAATGAATTCCCCTTGCAGCACACATTCACACAATATGAGGTGAAATAGCAAGCCTCAGTGGGTGCATTATTATAAAGTAGCTTATCTTGTGCACCAAATTGATAAATAATCATTGAAAACTCAACAGGAGGGAGGAAGTAATGTTCCACGTGGTGGGAAGACAACCTCAAAGGGAAGCCACAAACACACTTCAGCCAGCTTACAAGAGGATGGAGACAGAGAGATGATGGAAATGCAGTAGGTTGGAAACAGGGACTCTGGAAGCATGCTCCAAGAGTGTTACCATATCAAGCTTTAACAGCAACAGGTTCTCAGCTGGCCATCTGCTGGAACCTGCCCACTGAACAGGGTTTGACCTACTCAATTCATGAGAGAAGACAACATAAAAGTAGCTGGCCAGCAGCCTGCATTTTTGCAAAAGAGAAAATATGTGGTTGTATGTTTTCATCGTCATTTAAAAGTCTGTATGAGGAATGTCTGCAAGAAACAGAGACAGCCATAGCCTCTGAGAAGGGGATCTGATGACTGGGACCCAGGGTAAGAGGTACTGCTCACTGTTTTAATTTGGACATATTGAGTCAGGGTGGTGGCTTGTGCCTGTGAGCTGAGCACTTGGGAGGCTGANGCAGAAGGATTGCTGTGAGTTTGAGGCCATGATGAGCTCAAGGCCAGCCAAGATTACATAGTAAGAATCCTATCTCAGAAACAAGTAGAGTAAAACAAAAACAAAGACAGGGCTGGTGAGACATCTTAGTGGGCAAAAGTGCCTGCTCTCAAGCTTGGCAACACTGGTTCTAATCTCGTGATCTCCAATTACATGCCATGGCATGCATGCCCTCCTCCCCAAGCCAAGTAAATAAGTTAAAAAAATAATAAATAAAAATAATAAATAAAAAATTAAAGAAAACAATCAGGAATATTGTCCTGTGCAATGATATTGACCACAAACAATCAAAGGCAAATAGGAAAGTAAAACATTCTAGAACCATGTTAAGGAGGGGTAACAGGGAAGGGCCCCCTTAAAGCTCTATTATGCCACTGAGCACAAGCCTTGATTAAAAACTAACCCTGAAGCAATTTGAATAAGTCTTGCCTGCCATCTGCCAGTGTAGCCAGAGTGTCCAGCATTATCTGTATCACACCAATGCACACCCAAGGCTCACTGAACGTCCCTGCTGGGATGTCTTCTCTTCACTGATCCCCTTGCCTTCCTATACTTCAGGCTGTGCTCACCAAGAGTCAACTATGTTTGTATTCAAGCCTGGTATGTCAGTTTTGGTTGAAATTTTAATTTAATCTAGTCGTGTAGGTTTAAAAAATTATTTTTATTTACATGTATGAGTGTACATCTCTCTGTGTGTATATGCGGCATGAATGTGCAGGTACCTGAGGAGGCCAGAAGAGGGCGCTGAATGCACTGAAGCTGGAGTAATTGTGAGCCGCCATTTGGTGGCTGGGGACGGAGCTGAGGTTCAAGTGAGCTTAACCTCAGAGCTGTTTCTCCAGTTCCATACTTGATCTCTTTAAACTGCTGGAAAATTAAGAGTGCAAAAGTTTCTACTTTGGGGAAACTTATCAAAGCACGTTCTAACTGGAATGCTTTGAGGCTGGGCTCAGTGGGAGAACACTGGTCTGGCATCTGGGACAGCACACTGCCACCAGTTGACTTATTATCGGTTCATGAGAGCCAGATGCCAGGATATTTTAAATATTCCTGAGGTGACCGTAGTGGGCAGACATATGAGTACCAGAAAACCAAGTGACTCTGAGGGAAGATGAGATGACAGGAAGCTGCCTTTGCCACCAGAGTGAGAAGGCAGGAAGTCAAATTTGGTTCTTCTGTTCCCCAATCTGAACACTGTAGATGTGATGTTTTATGCAGAACCCTAACTTTTCATGGTAGTATATATTTTTCACATCAAGAATTTAATTTGCTGATCTGGTAATTTTGTTCTACTTTCCTTTCAGAAAGATAACTGGCTGGAGGGGCAGAATGCCTCCAGGCCTTAGGAACCATCACTGCACAGTCCGATGATTTATCCTTTTTTATGTGTTTGTGTGTGGTGTGTGCATGTGTGCATGCATGTTTGCATGTATGCAGGTGCACATGTGTGTGCATGTGTAAAAGTCAGGTGTCTTTCTCCACGGCTCTCTGCTTTGTTGATTGAGCAGCGTGTTGTGCTGAACCCGTGACTCACTGTTCCGGCTTGTCTAGATAGGCAGCTTGCCCCAAGGTTCTGTCTTTCCCTCCTGAGTGCTGGGACCATAGGCAGGCCACCAAGCTTTTAGGATTCTGGGGATCCAAACTCTGGCCCTCACGTTCTCCCGGAAAGCATTTTCTGCGCCATCTCCTCTGTTCGCTGTGGTCTGATGTTCTGGGGGTAAAGGTTGTGAGATGCTGCAAGTTCATCAACCNACTGTGAAAATGTTATTTCTTTACAAATCCTTGAAGTTCAGGGCCTGTGCAGCTCGAGATGTTTAAATGGAATTCTGTGGAGTGAAAGGAGCCAGACCAGGTGATGTAGGGAAAATGTCTTCAAACCAGGGGGTTCATTTTATTTTGCTTTTCAGTTATAACTAAACCTTGCTGGAGGAGTCTTGAAATCAAATCAGTGGTGTCTTGTATATGGCCACAAGTTCAAATCTTGAAGGACGCCTGACAAATGGGTCATTGATGTGATTATGAGTGTGTGCCCATCACCAACCGCAGTGACAGTGTGGGGACCTCAAGGGATGGTTTGTTTCTTTACTCTGCCCTCCCCTCCTTTGCACTGGCTTTCCAGCTCAGTCCTCTGGGGTCTCCGTTTTCCCCTTACTCAGCATCAGCCTCTTAATTATGTGCCAGGAACTCAATAACCCAGCAAGATAAATGCTGTCTACCTGATTAACTTCAAGCTGCAGGCAAGGGAAGCAGATGCGCAAGTGCAGGCTGCATTTGCCACTGAGTTGTAAGGTCTGAAGGCAGCCACACAGAGGCCAGGCTCTGCTTGCTGTGCCTCCTCTTCCTACACACACGGCTGCTGCTCACCGGCACCAGAGCCTGTCTGGCTTGCAATGTGGGATGTGCCTGCTTGTTTTTATGTCCCATTATGTGGGTCAGTCCCCCGATATCACACTCACAATGTGTGACGTTTGGGGAATCCCTCCAAAGTTGAGATCCAAGCACAGCTGGAAAATCAAAGCATGGTTCCCTGGAGATATTCCAAGAGAACATGGCTGTTCTCAGCAACAATCCATCCTTAGTCCCCCCTGGATTGGGGGTTAAAGCTGGGGTCACCTTCTGGTCATTCCTGTCAAATTTTGCATACAAAAGACTTCTGCTAATTTTTTTCCTTTTTCTTTTTAATTTCCCATGAGAAGTCCTATAAGCCTTCTCTATATTTGGCAGATTCTATTATCCCGTGTTTTCATTTTTTTGAGACAAAGTATCACTATGTAATCCTGCTGGCCCCGAAGCACTGAGATCCTCCTGCCTCAGCCTCCTGAGTGCTGATTAAAGGTGTGAGCCACATCCCCAGCTAGATTTGTCTTATTTTAAAAAGTGTGTGTGTGTGTGTGTGTGTGTGTGTGCGCATGTGCAAGCTCATTCACATGAGTGCAGGTTCTCTTGGAGGTCAGGGGTGTTGGATTCCCTGGAGCTGGAGTTACAGGCCACCTGACATGGGTATCAGGAATAGAACTTGGATCTTTTGGAAGAACATTACACACTCTCAACAGCTAAGCCAGTCACCCAGCCCCAAACACCTAATATTTTTATTGTCAAATATTAAATATAGGTGTACCAAATACTTAAAGGCAAGCAATGGGTATCACTGTTGCCTCCTTCAAAGCATTACAGCGTCATTACAATGAAATGGCTGGCTTTCATCCAGTCTTATCAATACTTCAAATTAGAACTATCACTTTATCACACACATTTAGATAAGTTACCCTAAGAAGCAAATGTCACCTACTCAGAACATGTGTAACTGCTGGGAGAAATAAGCACCATTTACTGTGTAAGAAGAAGACCTCAACCCTACACAAAGAAGTGCTGGAACCAGGGGATGCTGGGAGCAGGAGAAATAGTCATCCCCAGGGAAGAGCATATCACTTAATTATCCAGTGCCAATGGTCAGCCCTGAAAACATGTACATACAAGTAACATTAAACAGACTGAGCAGGTTATACTTAGGAATGTAGATGTATATACATATGTGCATGCAATAACAATTGGTAAAAGGAGAGGCCACGAATTTGAAAGCCAGCAAGGAGGGGCTTATGGGAGGGTTCAGAGGGAGGAAAGGGAAGGGGGAGATACTGTAACTAAATTATAATGGAAGGGAAGAAAAGACTCACTTGCTGCTCGTTATGGTCACTGACCTGGTAAATTGGTTCCCTAATGGCTGAAAGGTGTCACATGGTGCAAATAACAGTACCCAACATTCTGAAGGCTCAAGACTCACGTTCTATATTAGGTCAGAATCTTCCTTTGCATCTGAATTACTGCTGCTGATGCAAATTCAGTAGCTCTTGTCTGAGGACATGCAGGTCAACAAAGTGCTCCCTGTAAGAAGAAGATCAGTTACGTGCAATTAAAATGCAGGGGGAAGAGCATTCAGATGCCGAATCAGGGCGCTGAGTTATTAATTGATGATTTCTGATACTATTTAAAGAAACTTCCTAACACGTGTGGCTGCTCCAGATTAAGGCTGGAAAAGCGGTCAGCACCAAGGATCCAGCTGCCCACTCAGTCTTCTATGGGGCTCTAGATGATGGTAAGGATTTTAGTTTGAATAGACAGGTGCTGCAGGGGGCCACAGCGAAGGCCCTGCAGGAGAATGTGGACCAAGTACACCAGACACCATTTTGTTCTAGTGTAAAGTTTTCTTTCCTTAGGAAGAATTCAGTAACAAAGAGTTCATTTACTATTTAAATATTAATTTAGTCACTCCCCAAAGAAATAATAAACATGTAGTTGAAGTAGAGCCTTGAAATTTAGATTGATACTATCCTTGCTTCGATGTCTAAGCCACTGTGGTAATTTCATGTTACCAGAGTTAATTACTTTACTAGGAAAAATTGGGGCTGGAGAAATGGCTCAATGGTTAAGAGCACATACTGCTCTTCCAAAGCACCCAAGTTTGGTTCCCAGCACTAATGTGGCAGCTCCTGACCACAGTAATTCCAGTTTCAGGGCCTTTTCTGGCCTGTGTGGGCACCAGGCATGCACATGATACACATACATACATGCAGACAAAACANTCATACACATAAAGGAAAAAATAATAAATATTTTAAACATTAGGAAACATGATCAAATCTATTGCTTGGCATCATGAAATCTAAGCAGCTGTTTGAGATAAGTAATATCCTTGCTTCTGGAAGCTGTTTGAGGTAGTTAATATGCCCACTTCTAGAAACTGGGCATGGTGACATGTTGGGGTCCAGCAGAGCACTGGGGACACTGCAATTGACTTTTAAAATTATGCTTGGGAAAAAGCAAAACCTAACAACCTCCCCTTGAAATACCTTTTCATTTTTATTCACACTAATTTATGATCGTGAGTCTGGAGGTGGAACTGTGGGTTGCAGTTTCTTGTGCACAACTTTGGAAAGTTTAGAAACAGAAAAGGAAGCTATCAGTCCTGTCTATCAGAAGAAAACAAATCACAACGGAACTGTTTCCTGCAGAGCTGGCACCTGAGTGGCGGGGACTGCGTTCAGTCCTTGGTACAAACCACAGGCACACTTCCTTCTGTGCCTAGAGCACACGCTTAGTCATCAGTACAAACCACAGGCACACTTTCTTCTGCTGTGCCTAGAGTACACACTTCCTTTAGGGGAAGGATACATAGCTAAGCTGACTGTTAGCTTCAGGGATTTTTAGACTTGTGTATCTCAGTAAGAGAGATCATTTTACATCCGATAAATTCTGGCCAATACCGGCAGCAGAAGGGGGGAAGGAGAGACCCTCTGCCACACCGCTGTTCTCTGACCTCTGCAAGCACACCGACACCTACGGCTTATGTGGGGCGGGGGCTGCCACAGGTGAGGGGAGAGACACTTTGTACCCTCTCAAGGACTCAGTGAACATGTCCGTGGAGACCTTTTCCCATTCTCCCTCCCACCCCGGTCTGGATGCCGCAGCTGAACATCCCTTCTTATCTTTAACAATGAACCCGAGAATAAAACACCAACTACAGAGCACAGTCGCAATCCAAGTCCCGAGCTCTATTTTGACTCAAACAAGTCTGGGACAACCTCTGAAATTCTCATATACAGTTTTCTGTTACTCTCCACTAGAAGCCGAGCTTCACATTTAATTTTAAAATTATTTTAGATTTATTGATTTTACTTTGTGTATATGAGTGTTTTACTTACATGGATGTCTATGCACGTGTGCATGCCTGGTGCTCACGAAGGACAGAAGAGGGCACTGGATCTCTTAGAACTGGAGTTACAGACGGTAGTGAGCCACCAAGTGGGTGCGGAGAATCGAACCTGGGTCCTCTATAAGGACAACAAGTGCTTTTAACCTCCAAGCCATCTCTCCAGCCCCACAATTAGTTTAAACCAGAAATGAGTATTGTATAAAATTAAATATTATTTTGAAATGAGGTCCAAGTAACAGCAAACAACTTACATGATGGCTAGTATATAAAATGTGCTCACCCAGTGTTTTAAGTTCATGAACTAATGTAACATTTAATGTAACTGTGATTAGATAATTAGTTAATTAGTTAATTAACTGTGATTAGATAATATTATCTTTATTTTTTAGTTGAGGGAACTGAAGCACAGAGAGATCAGGTAACTTGTTTAAGGCCACACAGCTGGCAAGTGATGGAACCAGGATTTGAACTCACACAGTCTNGCTATGGGTCTTTTGCTCTGTCTAGTATTCCCTTTAGTATTGAAAATGCTACACATGCCTCAGTATGTATCTCTCAGTTCTATCCTACTTTATCATCATTTTCCAACAGTGTTATTTGACCAAATTAAGGGCAAAGGATATAAGTATTTTTCAGTGTGAAAAGAGAGAACACCAGAGTGAATCTTAGCTATTTTCCAATGTATATGTCCTTAAACCAAATTTGACTTAACAAAAGTCATTTTTCAGACTTTTTTTTCTTCCTTCCTGGGACTCAAAAGAACAATGCCCCCTTTTTATTCTTATTAAAGCTAGGATTGTAACAGATGAATAAGGGCAGTTTCCCCATTTCTTTGACAAGTTCTGCCTGTAGCTCCTTTTCCTCTCCTCTCTGCCTTCTGTGATTAAGGACAGTGCTTACAGTGTTCTCTGTTGCTCAATAAAGCACCATGAAAACCAACCAAACCAAACCAACAAAGAAAGAAAGAGAGAGAGAGAGAAAGAAAGGAAGGAAGGAAGGAAAGAAGAAAGAAAGAAAGAAAGAAAGAAAGAAAGAAAGAAAGAAAGAAACAAAGAAACAAAGAAACAAAGAAAGAAACAAAGAAACAAAGAAAGAAACAAAGAAAGAAAGAAAAGAAAGAGAAAGAGAAGTAAGTTCTCAATCACCATTTAGCCTGGGGTGTGTCTCATCCAATTTGTCCTGTATCCTCAGCTCATAGGGACAACTTCTTCCTGCCTTTGTGACTCTGTAATAGTAAAAGACAGTAACAGAGCATTTGGATGGAATCACTGTCATAAATGTGCTCGAGCTTTTGTTACCAGGGAAAGCACAAGAGGAAACTATTAGCAACGAGCACAAACTCTTACTGACTCATGAGGCTCCATCGCTTTAGGGCCATGGTGAGGCAGAAACATCGTGGAGGAAGGTGGCTCCCCTTCTGTTAGCCAAGAAGCAGGAAGGAGTAACAGGAGGGGGCCAAAACCACCTTCCAAAGGTGTGCCACCATGACCCATGCCTTCCACAGCTCACTTTCCCATTAGCCGTTCCCCGGGCTAGAGCCCCAAGTCTGCTCATCTCTGGAAATTCCTCACAGACACATCAGAGAGAATCTGGCTAATCTAAGCTTGTCTCAGTCCAGCCACACCGATAGTCTGGAGGACTCCTCACAGCAAATTTAAACTCAGATTGTCTGAAGCTCATGGTGAACTAGAAATGACTTTCCAGTAATTTAGAAGTTGACAACGGAAAAGTGTGTTCACATTTGGTAACCCTTGTTTTTTCTTTCTTTCATGTTCTTTTTGTATTGTTTGATATCTGGAGAGGGCTTTAGGAATACAACAAATTTTAAATGCTAAGAAAGATTTTTGTGCAAAAGACATTGGTTCATGGCTGTGCCTAATCACCACCATGGGCTGTTTTATTTTTCACTCCCAGAAAGACAGAGGTTCGTAGACATGTTCAGTGACACATGATTTCCAAGTTTATCATAACCATAATCATTGCCGTTATTATCACCTTGATAAAGACAACAGCACAAATTATCCTAACCCCAATTATCCTCATGTGAGCTTTTTGTGTATTTGCCATTCATTGTAATTCATTTCTACTGATTTTTTAAAAATAATCATCATTAATGTTTAAGTCAATGTTGGCAAATATATTTGTTCTGTGTTACACCATAAACACTACCATCTCAATCAATGAAACACTACCATCTCAATCAATGAACTCATGAATTAACAAATATACTTTGCATATCTTTAGCACATATATCTGAAAGACGTTGTATGGATGTTATCGCCCACATGGACATGGAATTTATTAGCTATGCCAGACAAGAGGGCAGAAGCATAAAAGCTGATGTAAGTAGATCTCACAGGGCAGGGCAGGGCTACGGTATTGGTAATAGTTACTCTAAGAAGAAAACAGAGTAGAAAGACCCATAAAACTGAAAAGAGCAGAACAGAGCATGAAGAAACAGAGCGAAGGCGTCGTGGAGCCAAGCGTCATGGAGCCGGGCGGGACGGCTCAGCAGATAAAGGGTCTGGGCTGCCAGTCCTGACGACCCCAGTTTAATCCCTGGAACCCAAATGGCAGAAGGACAGAACTGACTCCCACAGGCTGTCCTCTGACCCCCACATATACACTGTGCTTCCCTCTTAAATACATAGTGAATGCAAAACACTTTTTGAGAAAATGCAGCACTTAGAGACCGGAAGGGACCTGAGAACGGTGGTTTTGATGCGGAGTGNATAAAGGGTCTGGGCTGCCAGTCCTGACGACCCCAGTTTAATCCCTGGAACCCAAATGGCAGAAGGACAGAACTGACTCCCACAGGCTGTCCTCTCCCCCCCCCGTCCCTGTCCTTCACTCTTAAATACATAGTGAATGCAAAACACTTTTTGAGAAAATGCAGCACTTAGAGACCGGAAGGGACCTGAGAACGGTGGTTTTGATGCGGAGTGCGCTGGGGTAGAGTAAGAAACGGTAAGAGTAAGTAGGTCGGAAAAGGAGACACGTGGAGGAGTTTGAAGAACGTGAGTTTGTTGGGAGCCCGTGTGTCTAAGGCAGTACAGGAATCTCCCTTGTCAACATGCTTATAGGAGCGCGTTTGGGAAACTCAGAACCATGAAATGGCTGAGGCTGCAGTCCAGGCTTTAGGCCATCATCCTATAGTTATCATTTCTCAAAGAGTACCACCTACATGCTGTTTACTGTTTACTCCATGGATAAATTGCCTGCATAGCCCCTTCAAAGACGAAGGTTTCCTCCTCCGTGTGAGCGGCATGGTGGACGGCACTTGGACTTCTCTGTGAAGATGCACGGGCTCTGTGAGATGTCTCAATCAGCTCTCCTCACAGGCTGGGGCTGAAATCCATGCTCAGTGCACAGTGAACCAAGGCTGCAACACCAGCGAGCAGATGAAAACACCTCAGAGACAGTGGCCACCTTTGTTGTCAGATTTTTCATGATGCCACACACTCAGTTACATGACCCTATGTGACCCATAGTTTAAGGAACTGTGATCTAGAATTCACAAAAATACTAAAAGGTGTATACTATTATAATGACTTGTTTTGTTTTTTATAAGAAAGTTAAAAAGCAATTTTCCCCAAGCTCATGGTCAGAGGAGGGGCTGACCCATGCCTTGGGTCTAGGCACAGATCATCACGTTGTTGGCTGAACTCAGACGTGAGTTCCTTATCCACTGGTCCCTGGAGTGCTGTCTGGGTGAGGTTGCTTTATGCAGCCCTTCCTGAACACGTCCACTTTCTGTTGCCGGCATCACTCCTCAGAGACCCAGAGGCTGAAGCAAGCCATCTGTCACCGAGAATTCTGGCTACGGTGCTTTATTTTGAATCCAGATGGAGAGGAAAGACGTGACAGTGATTTCACTGGATGAAGTCCAAGGGAAAGGTCTGAATGACACTGTTGGTGAACACAACCTCTGGGGATGCTTATGTGGGAGCTACGTGGGACTCTGGAAGTGGATTGTGTGAGCCTGGAGGTGCTATCCCAAACAATCTCCTTGCCCAACATGCTGCTTCATACCTGTTATCTGGGATGCAGATAACTTCCTGACACTGAGGAGTAAGACACAAAGCTTTTACATAAATTTAAGGGCTACAGAGATGCTCAGTGGTTAGGAGCACTGACTGCTCTTCCAGAGGACCAGGGCTCAATTCCAAACACCCACATAGTGGCTTATAACCATCTGCAATTCCAGTTCCAGGGGATCTGATGCCCTTGTCTGGAATTCCTGGGAACCAGGCATGCATGTGGTATACATACATATATACATACATATATACATACATATTTACATACATATACACATACATA
>LZPO01087261.1:98693-112964 GCA_001675575.1 Neotoma lepida | reverse complement strand
TTTCCAAGGATAATACCTGAGTAAAGCTGTCAGTTGTCATGGTTACCACCATCACTCACTCAGCAATGGTCAGATGTGTGGAGTGGTCATTCATGCTTAGGGCAGGGTGCTCACCAATTAGCCAGGAAATGAGGCCTCAGAGGTCTGGAATATGTGAAATAGCTTACGGCTGAGCAAGCATCATCATGCCCAGAGCATCCTTGACCATCTTTCCTAAGGTCTTTGTAGGATGTGTCTTACCCCTGACCACAGCTAACAGAAATTGGAGTTAGCTGGCCTGTTGCCCTGGCTAAGAAAGGTGACTGCTTTTAGAGACAGAAAAATTCTCATGAAAATAGATGCCCTTAAAGAGAAAAACTGAGGTATTAGTTTCCACTATAATTCCATAACTTGAAGTAAATAATTCTAAAATAGATTTAAATGAACACCTCAGGTTTTCATATACTTACTGTTCTTGTATCCTAAATAATAGCTTAGTTTCTATTTGTGAATCTGAATATGTGAGAAATGGAAATAAACTATCCTGTGCTGGGCCCACCTGAATACATCACTAGAAAGATTGGTGATGATTTTCCCAAAGGGCTATCTTGAACGTTGAGTGGCTTTTCCCAGGGAACCTATTTCTGTTCACCTCCACATCACCCCAGGCAACGACAGACCAAAGGAACACCTTACCTGTGTAGCTTGGTGAGCTGAATTTATTGGGGTTAATTACAGGAGCGTGACTAAGGGTTTACTCACAGGCACATGGGTGAGAGGTTACTTACAGGAGTGTTGGTGAGGGAGGGTGACAAGGACATTACAGTTTGTCAATTGCTCCTCTACTATGTCAAAGAAAATGTCCATAGTCCCTGTTTTCTTTAGTTCTTAAATCACTTATTTTTATTAGTTCTTTGAGAATTTCCTATAAAGAGTTGAACTTTGACCAGATTCATTCCTCCCAGATTCATTTCCACTTCCCTACCCATTCAACTTTGGGGCCTCTTCCCAAATCCAGTCCAGTTTGTGCTATCGCTATATTCATGGAAGTCTGGCCTTCCATTGGAGAATGGTCAGCTTACCAGCTGTAATATTCTTGAAGGAAGCTGACTTTCCCTGTCTGTGTTTTCACTTCGGCACCTTAATCCACTGCTATTTCAGCCAGCAATTGTGACTCCACAGTTACCTGCTTCTCTGGCAGTGGCCCACCAGCTCAGGCTGCNGCTTGGTGGGAATTCTGTTACCGCAGGCACTGACTCTGCTGCTGCCACTAAAGGTGGCTTTAACTAAATCTCTGTCATTCTATTTATAAATAAAACTCAAGATTCAAAGGCTGGGGTGAAAACCTGCAAGCTCAGAGGGGCTGAGTAGCACCTAGCTGACCTTCTTTCCTTGCTTGGCATCTCCCCAAGACAGCGTCGTTTCCACTCTACCAAACAAACAAAAGCAAGCAAACAAACAAACAAACAAAAAACCCCAAAAACTTGCCACTCCAAATCCTTCCCTACTACTTCTGGTGTGTCTNTCTCTTTCAGATGTTCTCTGATGCTCTACAATCACCTTCCTTAACTAGTTGATAACTCAGCCTCCTGACCCAAGGTTAATTTTATTTTTAGTTAATGCAAATACAAACTAGTTCACAGTGTGATTGAGTATCTCTAACACCTGTCTCAGCAGCTGTCTATTGCCAATAGCACCACAGCTAGGGGTGAGACTTCTTGTCTAGCTCCCTTCTCCATGAAGGTTTTTGGTTTGGCTTGAGCATGCACAGGACTTAAGTGTGCTGTCCTAACCACTGTGAGTTCATATGTCCAGCTGTCCTGTTACACCCAGATGACAGTTTCCTTGTCCTCTGATTCTCATAGTTTTTTCACCCCTTCTGCAACTGCTCAGGCCTTTGGAGGAGGGGCGCAGTGTAGATGCTTCATTTCAGGCTGAGCACCCCAGTCTCTTATCTTTGCACTTTGGCCAGTTATGGGTCAATATTAATCACCATCTACGGCCAAGAGAAGCCTCTCAGATGAGGCTGGAGGGATGCATTAATCTATGGGTATACGGTAAGTCATCAGGGGTCAGTTTAATAGTATGTCCATTATAATAGTAGTAGGTTCTCTCTTAGGGCCTGTGATCTGTCTAGCCTAACAATGGTGCCAGGTATGGGCTTCATCTTAGGCAGCAGGACTTAAATCCAGTCAGAAAGTAGTTGGTTACTCCCATGTTCATGCCACTATTACACCAATGCCAATCATTATTACAGTTTGTAGGGTTCACAGCTAGGTAAGATTAATGATTACTTTTCTCCTCTGGTAGCATGCATAGATGCCTCCAACACTACAAAGTTACCAACAGAGGTGAAACTTCCAGGTTAGTACCAGCATAACTTCATGTTCTGTGACCCAAATATGCAAGATCTTTAGCAATGGAGCCTCACTGTCAAGTTCTGGAGAGTAAGCAATAGCATAACTTGTAATATTTGGGGGCCCATAGGACCTCACTGGACAAAAACTTCTCCATTCTTATTTTTGCCTTATTCCTTTATTTTTGGATGGGGTCTCTAATCCAGGCTGGCCTCAAGCTTCCTATGAAGCTGAGGATGAGTTGGACTGGATCTTTCTGTCTCAATACCCTGAGTTCTAGGATCACAGGTATGCACTGTCACACTTGGTTTATGTAGTGCTGGGGATCATATCCAGGGCCTCATGTGTGTTAGATAAACACTGTACCAACTAAAGTACATCCTACCTCATCCAAACATTCTTTACTAGTCTATTAAATCACACAATAGGTAGGATGGACATATATGCTAAACTCATCCTTTTCTAGTAAAACATTAAGTTTTATGGAAAAGTAGTACAAAAATATAAGTATTAATGAATAAAGGACACCCTGGTCTTTCTATATATCAAAGCCAACTTTCAAGATTTAATGTTTTGTGTGTATATGTATTGGCCTACATATATGGTTATGTACCATGTGCATGCCTGGTGCCTGAGGAGGTCAGAAGGCATCAGACCCCCTGGAACTGGAGCTATGGGTGACTGTGAGCCACCATGTAGGTGCTGGGAATTAAATCTGGGTCCTCAGCAAGAGCAACAAGTGCTCTTAACTGCTGAATCACCCCTCCTACCCTAAAAATGTCCTTTNAAAAGGATTTATTATTTTATGNGTATGAGTGCTTTGCCTGTGTGCATGTCTGTGCACTGTGTGCATGCCTGGTGCCTGCAGAGGTCAGAAGTGGGTGCTGGATTCCCTGGGACTAGAGTTAACAGGTCATGAGCTGCCATGGGGATGTTAGGAATTGAACCTAGGTTCTCTACAAGAGTAACAAGTGCTCTTAAATTCGGGGGCAACTCTCCAGCTCCCTAAAATGTATTTATAATGAAGATTGACCTAATTAAGATCCTTAGCTAAATTAATGGTAGCAACAATAATTACATTCTGAAGTGACATTTATTTTTGTCTCTAAATTTCTGGATTTGTGCTTTTTGTTGATGCTAAAATCACTGTCATGCTGGGGGAAAATCGTATTGGCTTAAAACCTGATGAAAAGAGGTGAGTAGGCACCAAAGTCTTGGTGGAGATTTTTGAATGTACCTTTAGCAAAGGACATTTTAACAAAGATGACCCCCCTTTCTCCAGCTGATGCTCATGATGCAGATCAGGGAGTTTTTGTGTCACAGGGTTTGTGAAGGGCAGTCTGGTCAGCCTGACTGAATCTAGACTTGGCATGGAAGCAAACCTCTGGGCATGGCTGTGAGGGATAGCTAGACCCACCTTATGTGTGGACAGTATCATTATAAGCTTGGATCCCTGACTTAATAAAAAGGAGAAAGTGAGGGGCTGGAAAGATGGCTCAGCAGTTAAGAGTGTGCACTGCTCTTCCAGCAGACCTGAGTTCGATTCCCATTGCTCATGCCAAGCAGCTTACAGCTGGTAACTTGAACTCCAGGGGCTCTGACGCCTTTTGACCTCCTCGGGCGCCCACACACGTGCACATACGCACACATACACACATACATACCTATGGTTAAAAATAAATCTTTAAAAACATTTTAAAAAGCAAATGAGTTGAACACAAGCATTCATCCTCTGCTCCTTGGCTGTGGATGCAGTGAGACCAGACACCACCTGCTGCTGCCACCAGGCCGTCTCCAGCATGGTGGACTGTGGCTGGAACTGTGAGCCAGAACAAACCCTTCTTTCCTAAAATGGCTTTTTTCAGGTGTTTTGTAGCAACATCAGGAAAAGTAGCTAACTCTTCCTGTCGGTGGAACAGAAAGCCTGGAATATTTTTTTGGAATGTCACAGTTGTTAGCTAAGCTACATCCAGAATCTGGGAACCTCTTCAAGAGCAGTCAAATTCACTACATTAAATGTACCCTCATAGTTTCTAAAGTTTTATACAAACAACGAAACCAAAAAACCTATTCAATAGCAAATAGATAAGCAAATTATATTATTCTAATGCCCCAGGGAGTCCTGCACATAATCACCATTAATTACTTCCAATAATCATCTCTATTCTATTTTGTAGACACATNGCTCTTGTTAAGGTCAGGCTTCTGGAAAGGAATGTTTCCTAAATTATGGTAAGTTATTAGGATCCATCTTCAAGTAGTCTCCTTGTTAAGCTACATGGGTCTCAACACCTATCTGGAAGGAGAGATTGCCATTTGGGTATTAACAGAGAAAGGCAGCTGCGATAGAGGTCCCAAAGGGTGCCTCCCTGAGCCCCTGTAGCTACTGCAGGTCAGGTGCTGCTGGCTCCAGAAGAGCCTGGTTGACTTTCCAGGCCAGGAGGATGCTGCCTCTGCAAGGCCTTGTGTTGTTGCGAAGACTTTATTCTTTTCCATCGGGTCCCACAGTCGTGGGCTTTTATATCTGTGTTGCTTTTATACCTGATTTCCTTCAGGACGGTTATCTGCATTGGCCCCTTTCTCTCCCCTCCATCCATCCTCCTGTCCACTTAATATGGGCACACTCCATTCACCACACCCTAGAGAAATAAATCAGTCACTAGCACACTCTCATTTCTGCTCTCAAGATGGCCCCATTTTTGTTCCACTTACAGCTTCTTATACTTCCTAAGACAGTGGCTGCCTGTTTATAAACCATTATTTCCCTTGTTTTTGAACTCCATTATACAATTTTTCTCCACAGTTGACTAGTCTCAAGAATTTCATAATTTGGGATGTAATAGCCTTTTTTTTACAAATTTTTGTTGTGGATGAAACTGGACATCCAAGGGACTACACAGCAGCATAAATCACAAAAACCCTGCTGTATGTTATCTCTCCACTCATCCCTATTATTTTCTCACTTAAATCTCACTATTAGCCCTATGATATTTTTAGCCATCAAAATTATCACTGTTATTTAAAACTCAGGGAACAGGTTGAGGATAGTCAATTAAAATAGATACCATAAGGTAAAAAAAAAATGGAGGGAAAGAGGAAAGGGCAGGACTGAGCCCCATGAAGCCAGAGAACAGCACACCCTGGGGGATAGGTGGCTCTCTTTTTTGGATGACATGGCTAGGGTAGCCCCATTGTCCCAGCTCAGCAAGCATGGCTCCATGGAGCAAAGTGCCCTGTGATGCTCTGTGTAAGGGTGCTGTGGGCTGGGGAAAAGGGAATAGACACTGACTAGGTATCCACTTAGTGCAACTGGCCCTCAAAGAGCTCTCCTACTGCGTAGGGAGAGGAAACGTCCATTCATTCTGGGTAACATTCAAAGTGCATCTGCTTACCTAGGAGAAAACATCTGAATGGAGTGTGAGCAGAGGTGGTCAGAGTTGGGCCTTCACTTAGAGCAACAAAACCAGAGGTGGAAATAGTACTGTGTGTGTGTGCCCCACACACTTATACACAGCCCAAGTACACACACACACACACACACACACACACACACACACATTCTGAGTAGCCTGGAGTCAGGACTGGGGACTTAGGCGTTAGTGGGAAAGCTAGATTACCCAAGATGAACCACAAAGCTTGGTTTATTACAAGCGTCAGGTTTAGATGGGAAGTGGGGTTCATACCTGTAATCCCAGCACTTGGAAGCAGTGGGGTCTTGAGTTTAAGGCCAGCCTAGGCTATGGAACCTAAAAAAGGCCAGGTGGCTCAGTGCATAAAGTCACTTACAATCCCGATAACCTCGGTTTGATCGCTGGGACCCCTGTGGTGGAAGGAGAGTACCAATTCCTGCAAGTCGACTTTTGACCTCCACACAGGTGCCATGCTACGGACATGGCTCCAGCTAAATATTTTACAAAACACAAAAACCAGAGTGGCAGGGATCGTCTCTGGCTTAGAAATACTGGGTGGCTGGTAGGAAGGTACAGCTCTGAGAACTAGGTCAACAAACCCAGGGGCTCAACAGGAAGCTCTCTACAGAAGCCGAGGAACAAGAGGAGGTAGGGAAGAGGGAAAGCTGTGAAGTCGAGCCCAGATTCTGCCTGCTTCCCCAGTTTTCTTGCCTTGGAGCTACTAATACTTCCAGCAGTGTCCACTCCCTTTTCCCTGGTCCACACCCTCACCCATGGCCCTGATCCATGTATAAACAACGGCTATGACACTGCATTATGGGTGGCAAGCATACCTAGTGTCCTCTGCCGGGGGAGACCAGGGATCCATCCTCTGCCTTTTGCGTTTAGTAGATGTCCTTGTGTTGTCTCAGTGACAGTCTGCTTTGGACAGTCACCCTGCTCCCTGTCCATATTCTCTTGTCCTTCTCTTACTGGACCCAAACTCCAGGCCTCAGATTTGTGCCTGAAGCCAGTATTACAGTTTTGACTTGGAGAACTGGGTGCTGGGTGCCCCTCCCTAAAAGGCTTTCTCTTGGGACACGGCAGTGAGCTTTATTTACTATTACACCCTTGGCTCTTACAGCAGCCTATGCTCACAATCCTTATCAGGACAGTGCTGCTGGTTTGGGTGCCCACTTATTTAAAGCAGTTCTTAATGTGCCTAGCCAAGGCCCACAAGCCCTGGCCCCTGATAGTTCGCCACACACAGGCCTTTGGAAGTCTGCAAAAGCACAAACCTGTGCTGCTCAAGCAGGAAGGGTGGGCCTCTCCAGTCCTTTCAAATAAGCACCTGCTTGAGAACGGAGATTGGGGGCCCGGAGAAGGAAAAGTGGCTTTGCTCAGCATCAGCTAGCAGGTGAAGAGAACAGCCCAAGCCTGGAGACATNAGGGTGTCTGCTGTACTCAACTACCTGGACCCCTCACAGAAGCTTCATTTTGACCCGAAGGCGGCACCAATCATTCTGAAGATTCACACCATCATACACATGGCTCATTTGTGCATCTAAGCATGACTACTGATTTACCAGGACAGAGCACCTGCATGNGGGTCTGTATCGNGTGGTACAAGAACCTTCTATGCTGNCATATGGTCCTGAGCAGCCCTTGACTGAAAAAGGGCCATCACCAAAAAAACTCTTGGCTATTGCATAAAAGAACATACCAAGACCAGTGTTCAACACTTAATTCCATACAAGGAACAAGGGCTTGACCAAAGGTGACCTCAGTACAATACGGGCCATGTGATGGTAGGTGGTTCTGGATCACCTCCAACAGTAATGCGACACCAAGGGAAGAAAGCTAATGATTCAGTGGAAATGAAGTGTCAGACAGAGCTGTTCTCACAGTCTCAGGACACACACCTGAGGCCCAGAGGGGACTCCCTCCCCAGTAAACCAAGACAGGGTCCACTTCTGTGCTATTCAAACAGAACTTTGAAAATAAAACACTATCCCAATGTCCTTAGTTAGAACTTAAAACTGAACATAGGAAACTGATCATTTCTTAGGAAAAAGCTGGTATGTTTTCCCTAGAGAAATTTACATGGGAAAGGCAGGTGTCTAGAAAGGAATTTTGTTACAAAGTACAGCACACAGGGAAGGAAATGTTGTTAATATAGAAAATTTAATGAGTAAATATATTTGGTTTCAATGGTGAGGAAGAGACAAATGGATGGCTGCCAGCCGGACCCATACGCTCAGTATTCTTCCCCTTCTTCTGCCTCTGCTTCCACGGAATCCACGCCCACCTCCTCATAATCCTTCTCCAGCGCTGCCAGGTCCTCCCGGGCCTCTGAGAANTCCCCTTCCTCCATGCCTTCTCCCACGTACCAGTGCACAAAGGCCCGCTTGGCGTACATGAGGTCAAACTTGTGGTCCAGGCGGGCCCAAGCCTCTGCAATGGCAGTGGTGTTGCTCAGCATGCACACGGCCCTCTGCACCTTGGCCAGGTCTCCCCCAGGGACCACGGTTGGGGGCTGGTAGTTAATACCCACCTGCCAGACAAGGAGAGAATACAGTGAAGTTTATAACAACCTCAGAAATATGATAGTTCACTAGAAATCGGGAACTGTGGACCCAGCTTAACCTGCAAATACTCACACTTTGGGGAATGAATAATCACCTACACCAAGCAACATGTATAACAATTTTAAAGCGCTCACTTGAACTGCTAATGGCCAAACTGGAAACACACAGTACAACAAGGGCTGAATGAGAACCCTATCCAAGATATAGTGTATGCTTAGTTAAAAGCAAAGGAAACCAAACTGAAAGCTTTGTATTAATGTATAGAAAACCCCGATGCAGCAGTATACTCTAGCAAGGAGAACTTGTTGGAGCTGAAGGATGATAAACCCTAGGAATGTGCTAGGGTGGTAACCTTTTCACACCCCGATGAACAGACGGTTGTTAGCAGCAGCTAGGAACACAGTCAGACTGGAGCTGGAAATAGGCAAGGACACAAGGGGTCCTCCCCTGATCAAGAAGTACAGTCCCACTTTAAGATGGAACATGTATCCTTTGCGCCTCTCTGCTGGCCTGTCAACCAACATCACCCATATAGGAGGCATAATATACCTTGAATATGCAAAAACTGTCTCTTGTTTATAAGGACAAAAAGCTTTGGGGACCTAGTTCAGCTTCGTTATCCACCATGAAAGTACAATTTCAGCTTTCCATAGTTTTAATATTTTCCTACTTTTTTTTTATAATTTAAAGGCTATAAAATTTCCAAAGCCCAGGCTGGCTTCAGACTATGTAGCCAAAGATGCTTCCTAGTGTTGGGATCATAGGCATGCGCCACCATAAATGCCAAGCTAAAACTTAATTTTTAACCATGGAAACTAGTGTAGCCCAACTAAATGGTTGTGAAAGACTGTGATAAAGCACACTGATGCTGACAAAAAGGAACCCAGGGCAAAGGGACTAAGAAGGTGCATCTGGTGTTGGCAGACTTTCTGTAGGAACAGTCAGCCCGTAACTTAGACTTCCCCACAGGCCAGCTCTTCACTGCAGAACCACAGGGTCAGCTGGGAGGAAAACTGGACGAGGCACAGCTTTNCCAGCACCGCCAACAGACACTCCCTCCCGTGGAAGTCCTGGTCTTCTCCNTGTCTCACCGACAGAGAAAAATTCTTTTGTTCAATAAAGGTTTGGTAATTGATGGTTTTAAGAAAGGATACTCAATATTATTTGGAAAAGTGTTAAGTCACTTACCAACTTAATTACTATACATGCTTTCTTTGGAGTCTGACATGCAAAGGGGAATTCTTGCCCAAAGCTATGGCCCTGAGGCAGGAGCTGGCAGATATAACTGTCACAGCACCCAGTCCTACCTTAAATCCAGTTGGGCACCAATCCACAAATTGGATGGTGCGCTTCGTCTTGATGGTAGCAATAGCTGCATTGACATCTTTTGGGACCACATCCCCCCTGTACAACATGCAGCAGGCCATGTATTTGCCATGGCGAGGGTCACACTTGACCATCTGATTGGCTGGCTCGAAGCAAGCGTTGGTGATCTCTGCTACTGACAGCTGCTCATGGTATGCCTTCTCGGCTGAGATGACTGGGGCGTAGGTTGCCAGGGGGAAGTGGATGCGAGGGTATGGCACCAGGTTGGTCTGGAATTCTGTTAAGTCCACATTCAGGGCCCCATCAAACCTCAGGGAGGCTGTGATGGATGACACAATCTGCCCAATCAGACGATTGAGGTTGGTATATGTGGGACGTTCAATATCCAGGTTGCGCCGACAGATGTCATAAATGGCTTCATTATCNACCATGAAAGCACAGTCAGAATGTTCGAGTGTCGTGTGTGTGGTCAAGATGGAGTTGTAGGGCTCCACAACAGCTGTGGAAACCTGGGGGGCTGGGTAAATGGCAAATTCCAGCTTGGACTTTTTGCCATAGTCCACTGAAAGCCGTTCCATAAGCAGAGACGCAAACCCAGACCCTGTGCCACCTCCAAAGCTGTGGAAGATGAGGAAGCCCTGCAGTCCTGTGCACAGATCTGCCTGTTGAAAAACCAGAGCATGTAAGCCAGTGCCTACAAAGCCACACCCCCAACCTGCAAGCCCCACATTCAAGATTTCCATTTCTGCAAACTGGTGCAAATTCAGACTGTCTACAACATACACGTTGCACCTTGAACAACACAATGAGACCCATGAATACATCAAAGCAGAGGCTGTGTAGCTTTTGGTAAATTCATGATAGATTTGATTCTAACAGCTTTGCCAAAATAACCATACCCCCACCAACAGTGACTCTCTTTACCAGGGTAACTACCATATGAAGCCTCCTCTGCAATCTTCTTACCAGTTTTCGGATCCGGTCCAGGACCAGGTCGACAATCTCCTTGCCAATGGTATAATGACCTCTGGCGTAATTATTGGCTGCATCTTCCTTCCCAGTGATCAGCTGCTCTGGGTGGAAAAGTTGCCTGTAGGTTCCGGTACGCACTTCATCTAGAGAGACCATAGGTACCATGAGTCTTTCAGGCAAGGGACACTCAATTCCACTGTGCATCTATGTCAGCAGAGTCTCCTAGTTTGTGGTTACACATAAACCACATACAACCCTTTCAGTTTCTCACCCAACACAGTCACAAGCACAGTGCACAGCTGTCTACTCTGCAGAGACTTCAGTGGCTTTTCCTGAGACACTCCCAACTCTCCCAGGAGAGCCCCCACCCAGGGCCCAGGCACCTACCGACCACAGTGGGCTCCAGGTCCACAAACACTGCTCTGGGCACATGCTTGCCAGCTCCAGTTTCACTGAAGAATGTGTTGAATGAGTCATCCCCGCCACCAATGGTTTTGTCGCTTGGCATCTGACCGTCAGGCTGAATGCCATGTTCAAGGCAGTACAGTTCCCAGCAGGCATTGCCAATCTGGACACCTGCCTGCCCCACGTGGATAGAGATACACTCACGCTGGAAAGCAAAACAGACATGATACTCTTTCACTTGAAACTGCAGGACATGCAAACATAATTCTGTATAGTGCCACAGTGTCTATTTTCAAACTTTACTTACAACAATGCTCAGGCATGACTTTTATCTCTGTTAAAACTGACTGCCACCAGGTATAGTTGCACAGGCCCATAATGCCAGTACTCAGAAGGCAAGATTAGGTAGAGTTCAAGTCCAACCCTATCTCAAAACACACAGACACACCCAGAGACACTTACACAGAGAGAAAACAGCTTGGCCTGTTCCAAAATTGCCCCGTTTTGATATAGTTTCACTAACCCTGGCTGCCCTCAAACTAGTGGCAATCAGTCCTCTTGCCCCAGCCTCTCAAGTGCTAGGATTACAGATGTAAGGAGCCCTCACACCAGCCTAACCATTCTATTAAGTAGCAGTTAGCCCAGAGCATAAGTGTTTGCCACGCTCCAAAAATTTTGAAGTTTAAGATTAGCTCATTAGGGATAGTTGAAGTAATTCTCTGAAAAAAAGTCTATCAAGTTTTAACTGTGGCCCAACTAAAATACACACTCCAGTAAGGAAAGACAGAATAGGTCTGCCCATCTAGACCAATCCTTTATCACTCTCCATCCTGTTCTGTGTACCAGGAAGCTGACTCATGTACATAACATCTGAGGACCGCCACTTCTGAGTTAATAATCCTCATAAAGATACCATCCTGTTTAATGACTTTACTTCCGTTCAGTTTAGGAATGTAACATTCCAGACACTGAAGGACTGAGATGCTGGTCTATCCTGATTTTTTTTCTTTATAAGGCAGGGATTGGCCATAGCCCAGGCTGGCCTGAAAACTGCAATTTTTCTGCCTCAGTACACACAGTGCTAGGATTATAGGCATGTGCCACCATATCCAGCTTATGGTTTCTTTAACCCATGTTTATAAATTGTATCTTTTTGGTTTCTACCCAAGTCATTTTTGAATGGAGTACCTATTTCGTGCCAGGACCTAATTACACTCAGTAGCCACTTGTTCAATTTTAAACAAGTCATCCCCACAAATATGTACAGACCAAATGAAATTTGCAGGATGTCATAGCACATGTTCTACATTAGGGGCATGCTATCTGTGGCCCATGAGCCACACATGACCCAGGAGAGCTATGAATGTGGTTATAAACTTTAGAAAATACCTTTTCTTTGTAAATCATGGGTTCTTGAGCATAATTTTATAATGATATAACTGAAGCCATATATGAGTACAGTGTTAACACTGGCGGTATGCACCTTCTAGTGTGCTTTTAAGTGCAGACAGTTGAATTAGTGGCAGCAGCAGTTACATGTGCTGTGGTCAACTTAAAAGACGTAACCACACTTTTTATGCCAACACTGCAAACAATAGGTGTTAATTGCTGTTCAGAAGACAGGAAATTGCTTCATTTGACCCAGGTATTTCTACACCTTAGATAGGCCTCATGGATCCCCACTGAGCTTACAGTTGGCTGCTTTGTGCTGCATTGAAAGTTGGAAAGGCCCAAAACCTTGCTTTCTATTTTTCTGTCAATTTTCTTTTTCTTTCTTTTTTTTGAGACAGGATCTCACTATGTTGCTCTGGCTGACTCAAACTCCAAGATACCTCCCTAGTGCTGGGATTAAAGGTATGTATCACTATGCCTAGCCAATAGTTTCCTTAATAAAGCTAATACAGGGCTGGCAATATGGGTCAGTAATTAAAGGCACTACCACATTTGATGACCTCTTTTATCTCTGGTACCCACTCAATGGAAGAGACCAACTCTAGCACGTTGCCTTCTGATCTCCACCACAGCCATGTGCACATTTATGCAAATAAGAGAATGTAATACACAAATGAAGCAAACAGTCCCTTATCTAATAGTTTAAAAATCCCTGAAAGGCTTCTATGTCTCAAAAATAAACAGACCCCCCCCAAGGAAAAAAACTGCAAAGATTCTTCAACGAAAAGAGATTTTACAGGGAAGTTGTGCAAGTTTTCAAAGGTTAATTTTGAAAACTTAGGGCATATACAAAAACACTGTGCTGGTTAGTTCTTGTCAACTGGACACAAACTGGAGTCACCTGGGAAGAGGCACTGTCTGTGGGGCGTTTTCTTGATTAATAATGGATGTGGGAGGGCCCAACCCAGCGAACGCAGTGCCATCCTTAGTCATACGGGCCTGGGCTGTGTAAGAAAGCAGGCTGAGCAATCCAGTGAGCAGCGCTCCCCCATGGTCTCCTTCAGTTCCTGCCTCGGTGTCTCTGATGACAGACTATAAACTGGAAGCCAAATGAACCCTTCCTCCCTTAGTTAAGAGCACTCCTNGCAGAGAGCAGGCGTTCACAACGGCTGACTCCAGCTCCTGGGTGTTCAATGCCCTCTTCTGGCTTCTCTGAGAAACTGCACTCATGAACACATACTTCTCACAGACACTCCTCCACACAATTCAAAACGACAACAACAAAAAAACTTAAAAAAGATTCTATTTTACTTTTTTTTCCTCTTAAGGTCCCGTAACCTAGGCAAGAACTAACCAGCACACTGTTTTTGTATATGCCCTCAGTTTTCAATTCTCCTGCCTNGGCCTCCACCGGGCGTGGGACCATGGCATGCACACGACACATCTCGATCTCCCTTTCAGTGGGAACAAATGGTCCCACTTATAAACCACATCACATGACAAATAGCAGCAGGCACAGAACACANAGTGGTTCTTTAGGAAGCTGGGGGTGGGGGGGCACTGGTGGCAAACATCAGTGATCCCTACACTGAGGAGGCAGACTGTCTTAAAATGCCAAACAAAGGCACTTCGGGCTTGGCAATGTTTACTTTCCCGTGGTGAGCATTAGGCCGGAAAGCTTGGCAGCGTCTAGAATCTTCCAGAACCAACGCCACTGGTAACTGAAAACACAAAAGCTCCCTCGCCACAACCTGTCCGCCGCCCTCTTTTGCTGTCTTTTCTCTAGACTGGAGTTCTATGAGGCTGAGGCTCCAGCAGGGGACTGCATCCGGCGGAAAATCTCGTTCTCGCGAGAACCTGGAC
>LZPO01087261.1:67192-94474 GCA_001675575.1 Neotoma lepida | reverse complement strand
GTTCAGATTAAACTGTCCCAGTTGATAGAGTGCTTGCCTACCACGCATAGGACCCCTGGTTCTGTCCTCAGCACTGCATAGAAGAGGCATGGTATCTGTGCCTGTATTCCCAGTGTAGGATGAGGAGCCAAAAGTCATCCTAGACAGTGCAGCCCCAGTCTGGGCTACAGGAGACCCCTTCCCACAGAACACACAGAGAAAGGATGGGGGTTGGGAATACAGACTAGAAGAAATTAGGGGAGGGAAGGCTTGAATCCAGGAACGTTTCCCTACTACAGTTGAGATTCAAATTGGCCATTAATTTCATCACTGCTGTTGTCTTTTAATTTTTATTGTATAAAATATCTTCACATAGGGCCAAAAACAGAATACTTAAAAGGAAACATATTAGTAAAAACATTATTTATGTGTTCCCAATGGGCCCTGAATTGTGACCTTCTGATTGGTTATCTCCTTTGGAGACGAAGGTGCAGCCAGGGACCCACTGGGTAATACACTTTCTGCAGCTGTCTGAGGGTTTGGCTGTTACACAGCAAACTAGCATGCAGGACAGGTATACACAGAGCTTGTCCACACTGTGTGTGCTATTTAAATTCTCAGAATGATTCTGATTTCTTTGGCTTAGAAACTAGGACAGGATCTCAGGACAGATGGCTTCGTAATGAGTTTTTCTCCCCTTTAGGCTGCTGAGCAATTTGGAGATTGCAGTAGGCCTGACCCTGTCACTATAGTTCAGTGACTCAGCTAGTCTGACACCAGGAAGGCGTCACCATCAGCAGCTGATGCTTAGCAAGTTTGGCACAGCAAGCATCCTGAAACTGCAAAGGAGAGGTGCATTCAGATAGCAACTTGCTGACAAGTTCAGGACTGACTTCCAGTTTCAGTCTGACTCAGTTTTCAGACCATCTGTTGGGCATTCTCATGTGGATGTCCTGCAGGCTTCTGAAGTACAATGGACACCTTGGGATTCTTTGGGTACTTTGGTATGTGTGACTTTTGTTCTGATGCAAAGTCTCACTGTGTACCACATGCTGGCCTCAAACTCCTATCCCTCCTACTCTGCGTCCTCAGTGCTGTACAGCTCTCACCATGTAGACCAGGCTGGCCCGACACTCAATTATGTAGACCAAGCTTGCCTCGAACTCACTGGAGATGTGCCTGCCTCTGCCTCCAGAACGCTGGGATTGAAGTTGTGTGCCAGAATACCCAGCTTAGTGTGCAATTCTTGATCTTTCACAAGAATATCCTGGTGTTTACTGCTTTGATGCATAATACATATTAACATCACCACCAGTGATTCAAGCCTGAACTCTTGTTTGTGTGTGTGCACCCATATGTGGAGGTCAGTTTTTTTCCCCTTACTTTACTTATTTGTTTTTGAGTCACATATCTCTTTTTGACTTATNTCATCACTTGGC
Source organism: Neotoma lepida (assembly GCA_001675575.1). Taxonomy (NCBI): domain Eukaryota; kingdom Metazoa; phylum Chordata; class Mammalia; order Rodentia; family Cricetidae; genus Neotoma; species Neotoma lepida. Next base: position 93,056 of record LZPO01087261.1, on the reverse strand, counting down.
TAGGGTAGCTGGCCAGGCAGCCTCAGGGAACTACCTGTCTCTGCCTCCATAACACTAGGATTACAAGTGCATGCCACCATACCTGGCTTTGGGGGTGAGGGGTTCTGGGACTCTAACTCAGGTCTTTGTGCTTATAGAGCAAGAACTTTACCAACTGAGCTGTCTCCCCATCTTCCACACTAGGCATGACCTCTCTCCCTCCCTCTATTACATCATCACTGAGACCTTTAATTCTAGTTTTTAAACGTCTCATTGAGTACCATTGGTTTTGAAGTACGCTTGAGCATAGCTTCCTGCTTGGGGCTTATCAACCTTGTCCTCTGCCCCAGTCAATTTTCTCTGGGGAACCTTCGTGCTGTGTATGACATCAGATCTTGCCATTCTCCCGTGGGAAACCATCCTATTCTTCTCTTTGGCTTCGGGATGAAGTCTGAATTCCTGACATGACTCATAAAGCTGTTATCTCCCTTCTTAGCAGTATTTCTTATCAGTTAGCTATTACATCAGAAAATATTTGCTGAGGGCCTAGTCTGTGATCTGGGCCCTGGAGATCCAATAGTGAGACAGTCTCTGTCCTGAAGAAGCCCATGTGCTGGTGGGAACGCACACAAACACAATACACACACACACACACACACACACACACACACAATACACTTGGAGACAAAGGGATGATTCCAGGTGCTGACACACTCAGGAGTGTGTGTGAGAATGTGCTCAGGCAGTACTATCTGTTAAGGTCTCTGTCATGAACTTTAGCTTCTGAGGACTCTGCACATTCCTGATACTACTTACTGACTGCCTGGCATGTCAGATGCTTAGTAAGTATTTGCTACATACATAACTATTACTTCCTAATTCTAAATGAACTGACAGACTTTCACCTAACAGGGTAAAATATGTACACACAGTGTCCACTGAGAAATAAAATTGGTGAAAGTAGAAATAGAGAACCATGAAGTTCCCAGCTGTTAGATACTTGTAGGCTGACGTGCACTGCTCCGACCCTTAGGCCCTTCAGTTGGTTTGCTGATTTACTGCAGATCACCAAGTTCTTACAGATAATGATGTTCAATGCATTGCTGGTTTATTAGTTTTTCTTCTCATTTGCTAAGAAAAATAAATTGAGAATGATTTTGTTTAGAAAATGGTGAGATTAAAATCATGCTCTGAAATTAATTTGAGGAGAAAAGATGACATGGCCTTTGTGTTATTTTTATCAGATGAAACAAAAGTTGTGTGGATTACGCACAGGAGTGTCAGGCAATGGGATTAGTGGCCTGGCTTTGCTTTCGGAGGATATCTCACAAAAGCAACTGGGGGAAGGAAGGGTTTGTTTGCCTCACAGTTTGAGGGTACAGCCCATTATGGCAGGGAAGTCATGGCAGCAGACCCATGAGGCAGCTGGTTACCACGAGTCTGAAGTCAGGAAACAGAGATCAGAGCTGCTGTACAGCTTGTTTTCCCTCCTTTTCAAAATTACCATTGTGTACATGCGTGATTGGGGGTCATGTTGGGTACGGATGTGTGTATGTAGTGTGTGTGCGCGCGCGTGTGTGTGTGTGTGTGTGTGTGTGTGATGCAGTGCATATGGGTGGGTGGGCATGCCCTAGCATGAGTGTGCATAGATAGGGTGTGTGTGTCAGTCAGAAGACAGCCCTGTGGAGTTGGTTCCCCATTTCACTCTTACGCGAGATCCAAGGTTGAACTCAGGTCATTAGGCCTTTGTGGCAAGTGCTGTTCCCCACCAAGCCATCTTGCTGGCTTCCTTTTCCCTGTCAGTCTTTGGGCTGGTGTTGCCCATATTCAGGGTGTGTGTTCCCTCTTCAGCTAAACCTTCTGAGATGCCTCACAGACGTGGTCAATGGTTTGTCTCCTAGATGATTATAAATTCAGTCGAATTTACATTGGAAGTCATCTATCACAAGAATACTATGTTAATGACTTTCTCTTGTTTAATGCACTTACCTTTGTAATGCTTATGTCCATTGAGCTATTAAATCAAGTATTATATCCTTGTAAGAATTCGTAGACAAGAGGAGGAAATGGAACAGTTACAGTGTCTTCCACCTTCAGATTTCTGTGGAAAAAGAATTTTGTCCACTTTACCATAAAGCCAAGCAAATCCCACAAATAATACAATTTCACAGAACTTCAGTTGCACTGCCTTTCTGTGCTTTTTGAGAAAGCTGTTTGTTGCACTCTGAGGTATCTGGTTACATACTTTGGGCAACTTTGTTCTGTCAGGGATGATCGACGCTTGTAGGGAGACACTGAGCTCCTCTTCTTGAATCCTCACAGTACTCCATGCTTTGTGGTGGCTGTGTGGGCTCTGTCCCAGGGTTTCTGTAAGAAAGGCTTGTTTTCAAAACTGTCTTAGCACACACAGCCCACAAGAATAACTCGTTGTCATCAATCTCTGATATCTCTGTATTGTCTATCTGTCCATCCATCCACTCAGTTGTTTGATTCTCAAAGTATATGGAAAAACCTGAGCCATGGAGTTAAAAAGCTCTGCCCAGGGTATTTTGAATTGTACTAGACCCCTTCCTGCTTATCCACAGCCCCTGTCTCTTCAACTCCATTAGAACTTGGTCACCCTTGTGACCAACTTCTCTTGCAAACCAACCTGCAGCTTCCCATGGTGTTAGTGTTGTGCTATTGTTAGTCCAACCAATTGGCTGTTGTATGGAGATTTACTCCCATATAAACTTCATAACTTTTTTGCAGTGCTGAGGCTAGAATCCAGGGCCTGACACATGCTAGGTGCTGTACTGGCTCTGTGCTACATCTCCAGCCCTTGGAAATAAACGTTCTTACTACAAATTCTATTGATTTCACTCACTTTCAAATGCTTCAACACTTTCAATGTCCCTGTACTTGCCTGGGTTTGATACTGTTCAGCCTCCACCCTAGTCCATGGTCAAGGGCACAAATGAATGACTGGTTAGAGACTCTAGGCCTGGAAACCTGTGTGTAGGGGTGATGAATTCCCATGTGGCCATTGGCCTTATAACCATCATGTCCCAGCTGCTTAAACAATGAAAAGGAAGTGCTCCCATCACGGTTACCTGTGGCAACATGGACAGACCTATTGAGTGTGCCATGGGCTGAACATCTGAGAGGCGGCTTTGCAAACAAGGAAACGTACAGAATATTTTTATGGCAACCATTTGGATTTCTAATTCTCTAGGCTTTACATGTTTATTATGAAAACCACATTCAGTACTTTCAAGAGGCAAGAAAGTACCATATCCTGTGGCATAAACTTACAGAATTATAGCAAAAATCTTAACTGGTATAATTTGTTCCTTGGGTAGAGTTCTGTCATCCTCTTCTGATTACGTAATCCCGCCTTGGCCTTTCACAAGCAGAGGCCCATCGCCCTTGGTACAATTTGGAGTTTGGAACTGCCTGTGAAAACATGAATGACTTCTTTTTTTCTATCTGAAAAGTCCCTAAACACAGATTATAAACTCCCAAAGAACTTCATGGTAGTTTGTGAGCTAGTATTTCAACTGCCAAGACCTATATTCAAAGTGTTGGCATTGCCAGAAAAAACACAGCTGTTATTCCAAGCAATCTGTCCACCATCTTTTAGATGGGAGAGACTGCAAAAATGGACTGAAGGTTATATGCATGCCTTTTATATATTTATTTAATGATTGAGACGGGCTAGGGGGCGGATCATGCATGCCTGTGATTTGAAGTCAGAAGACAACCTTGGAAGCCATTCATTAGTCCCCTTATTTTTGAGACAGGGTCTCAATGGCATGGAAATCAGCAGGTAGATAGTCTAAGTCAGCTGGCCAGTGGCCTCCCAGGATCCAAGCGTCTCTGCCTCTCAGTGCTGGGATTATAAGCATTTACCACCATGCTTGGCTTTTTAATGTAGGTTCTGGATTGAATTTATGTACTTATTCTTGCAAGGCTAGTTCTTTACTCACTGAACAATCTTCCAAGCTAGATGTCTGTCTTAAAGAGTCATATTCTGTGTAGAAGGGTTCATATCCCAAAATAAAAAAAATTCCTAAACAGAAGCATTAATGCATAATGTCTGAAGTTTTAAATGACTGCTCATTTTGAAAGGATTCTCCCCAACCAAAACAAAGTGGCAGGAGGCACCAGCCAAAAGATTTTTCCTGAACTTGATCATCTTCTAGAAAAATGTTCTTACATCTGGTTTTAGTTATTATTTGAAAGTCTGGTGTCTGGTTGTTGGTTTCATGGAGGCATCAATGAAGAAGGTCTCATGGGGCCAGCAACTGTGACAAACACAGTGTGCCATTTCTATACACTAAATTCTTGGCGTAGTCTGAGCTTGGACAGTAATGTGCTGGCCTTGTTTAGCTGTATCGATTAGCTTTTATTTCTAACCTGACAATTTGGTAGAATAAAATGGCTCATGTTTTAATTGGGCACTTGTGATGATCTGAGATACACCAAGCTGCATAAATAGTAAGATAACATATTTCTGCGCATATGAAAACTATCTTTGGGTTTTCTCAGTGTATTGAATTACTGAGTAATGTGTTAACACGTCTGACAGCATCATAGTGTCAGTCAGAATTTGTGGAGCTGACTGCAGCTCAGCTAAGAGAAGCTTTGGGCTGTGTGTAATTTCCTGTCCTGAGTCTGACTCCAGCCCACGACTGGTACTGAGCTCTTGTATCTTATGTGTCCTTGTTAGAATCCCTGTCTTAGATTGTCCAGAATATTCGTGTGCTTGTGTGTGTGTGTGTGTGTGTGTGTGTGTGTGTGTGTGTGTGTGTGTATTCATGTGCCCACACATCATGTGGAGGCAAGAGTACAACCTCCAGTGTCACTCCCCCTTTCTGTTTTCAGGGTCTGTCACTGGTTGGAATTACTAAGTGGGCAAGATTAGCTGGCCAGTGAGTCACAGGGATTTTCCTGTCTCTGCTTCCCTGGAGCTGGCTCACAGGCATACATCACAATGCCCTGATTTTCTAGGTCCTGGGAATATAACTCAGGTCCTCACACTTGGGCTGTGAGTATTTTCCTGACTGGGCGGTATCCATTGCCTGTGGGATATTCTTTGGAGGAAAACAAAAACAAAACACCACTTAATTTGTCATTCACATTCTTAATCAGCTTTTACTATATCTTTTTTTTTTATGCCAGCCTTTTGCATATGTTTTGATTAATCCTCTCAACAATTTCTGTTTTTTACATGAAAACTAAGCTCAGAAAGCATAAGTAACACACTAAGATTGCACAGTGAATAATCATATGACATGAGTTCATGGTTTCTGGAACTTTCTTGCTAGGTCTCAGAGAATGCTTTGAGATACCTGAAGACAACATAGTCACAATTGTGGATCATATCACAGTGGAAGCCATGGGACTAGTGATTTGACGGGACTCAGTGAAGTCTCTAAAGGGCTTGTACTCTTCTCTCTGGGATGCAAGGTTATGCGTCGCCAGCACCCAAGTGAGCTTTTCATTTCAGAAAATGAAAGCAACTTCCAGTTCATAATGGCAACCGATATCAAGTCTGTTTTCCCTTGTCTGAAGAGAGTTATAACCGGGACCTAAATGTGTCCATTTCCTGATTTAGATTTAATGATCTTCTTCCTAGTTTGTTGCTATCCACTACTTTATTGAACATAATAAATGGCTTCTCTTAGGACCTGTTTTTGTCGAGGTGCCTGTGACTCTGAGACTTTGTTCTGGCATTTGCAGCTGTGATTTTAATTGGATTTGTGCCACTGTGATTTAAACCTCAGCATAGCTTAATGAAAATCATAAAACTGTTTAAGTAGAAAGAGACCTTAGAGACGGGCTCGTCCCAGAGTCCCACACAAACTGTTCCCAAGCTGAAACTGGTCCCAAGTGGATTGCTCTCCACAGGAAAGACCTGTGTTGGGCTCTTAACAAGTTTTTGAATGGGTTGTCATTTTAAAAATGCATTTCAAATAAAAGATTGGGATGTTGGGAGTCTCATAAACATGCTGATGTGCTCAGTGGGTCGGATGCTTGTCTAGAGCATGCATGAAGTTCCAGGTCCCACCCCTAACACCACATCAAACTGGGCGTGGTGCTCCATGCCTGTAACCCGAGCACTGAGGAAAGGGGCAGGCTCAGGACTGCAGGTTGGAGGCCTGCCTGGGCTACATGAGACTGCCTCAAAATTATGATAAATGAATAGTAATAATGACAATCAGTGTTTGATGAAGATTAAAAACTTTGGAACACTGGGCAGCACGAGGCCCTTGCTGGCTTCCTGCACTCAGTATGTCACCAGTCTCGCGGAGTCCAGGTGCTTCCTGGAGATAGGGCAGAGCTCCACAGGGTGCTGTGACCTGTGTTCCTTCATGGGCAATATTATGGCTAGTGCTCTGCTGACGCTTGTCTTTGTGCCTGTGTTATAATTTCTTACAGCAGATTGATGAGTGATGAACAATATTTCTGTCAGAAATGAGAAAGCAGATTCGAATCCAGGAGGGCATTGTGCTCTCTACATCTAAAAGAGTGTCTTAATGTTTTGAAATGGTTTCGTAAAAGAAGATATTTTAATATGTGGTGTTAACAAAACATGTAAGGGCAGAATACACACAAAGGCCAGAGACTCAGAGTTTGTATAGAGTCCCCTACATCTTTACTCTTAGATTATTTTATTGGTTTGCGTGTATATGTGTAGATGGTGTATGCATGTGTGTAGATGCACGTGAAGGTTGCTGTCAGGTGTCTACCTTGATTGCTCCCCACTTGATTTATTGAAACAGAGTTTCTTCACTAGGAGCTCGCCAGTCCCAGCTAGTCTACCTAGCCAGTGTGCCCCAGGGTCCCCTGTCTCTGCACCCCAGTATGGGCATTGGAGGCAGGTGCTGTTCCTGCCTGGCTCTTACATAGATGTTGGGGATCCAGATTTCAGTTCTTCACTGGTATGGCAAACACTATACCTGCTGAGTCACCGTCCCAGCCCTTTAGAGGTTTTTGTCAGCCTTTTGCTGCCTTCCTTGTCTGCTTTCTTGATGTTTGCGCAAACTACTGCTGGATTATGGGTCTCAATGTATTAGCTAGAAAAAATGTTAAGTAAAGTTTTTGTGCTCTCTCTCTCTCTGTATGTCTTTGCCTCTCTGTCTCTCATACACGTGCGCGCGCGCGCACACACACGCACACACAAGCTCAGAAAAATAGTAGCCAACAATATTTACTTTTAATCATTTAGGTTTTGTAAAGTATACTTTTTTATTATATTTATAATAACTAGCTATCTCTTAGGTTAAATGAAATGTTTAACCATACATTCAAACATTAACAAAGAATAAATGAAAAAAAATAAAATTGGGGTGGGTATTTAGTCCAGTGGTACAGTGTTTACCCAGAATGCCCTAGGTCCTGGGTTCCTTCTGCAGCACTCAAATAAATAATATCCAAGAGCTCGAGAAGAGAAGTCTGTTGCCCCGTCCTATTCTTTTGTGTATGTGGCAGGGGCACACATCCTGTGTGTTTGTGTGTGTGTGTATGTGTGTGTGTGTGTATGTGAGTGTGTATGTGTGTATGTGTCTGTATGTGTGTGTGTGAGTATGTNTATGTGTGTGTGTGAGTGTATGTGTGTGAGTGTGTGTATGTGTGTATGTGTGTGTGTATGTGTGTGTGTGTATGTGAGTGTGTATGTGTGTATGTGTCTGTATGTGTGTGTGTGAGTATGTGTATGTGTGAGTGTATGTGTGTGTGTGAGTGTGTGTATGTGTGTATATGTGTGTGTATATGTGTGTGTGAGTGTGCAGCCAGAAGACGGTTTTATGTGTCAATCCTCAGACATCCTCCACGTCTCACATCGGGGTGGATGGCCCATGATTGGGGTAGGCTGACTGGGGAGCTGAGGGATCTGCCTGTCTCCATCTCCCACCACTGGAATCCTGAGCTTTGAAAACCACCCACACTGTCACTCTAGACGTTTCCAAGTCCTGAAGACAGCTGTCCTGCAGGCCATGCAGAGAGTCTGACTAAGTGTACATTAGGGATTTTGTGGTATTCCACAAATGCTTCATTGGCTCCTGTGGTTGTCATTTCACTCAGAGGAGAAGATTCTGAAATAACTTCATGCATTCACATGCTCAACTTTTCCTCATGGCTGGAAGTTGTTTCCCGTGTTGTCTTAGACTGTACTTGTGGACGGCACAACTGTTCCCTCTGTTCAGTCAGGTTAAGACGAAGGCAGTGGATCACCATCCTTACTAGTGGATTGTTTTTTCTTTTAAAAAGAGTCGCACTAAAGCCAGGCATTGTGGTACATGATTGAAACTCCAGCACCGAGGAGACTGAAAGGATTTCTGTGAATTCCAGGCCAGCCTGGGCTACACAGTGATACCCTGTCTCAAACAACAAGAAAAGAATCTTACCCTGATCCTCCTTTCTAAAGTTTAATAACTTTGCATTTTTAAAAAATGTTTCAGAGATGAGGCTGCATAAAGTCATAGCGATGCCAGTGGAGGGTGCAAAAGACATGTGGATCCCAGCAGAGTATCACCACAGGCATTCCAGAAACCCCTGGCGCTGCTGTCCTGTTCTTAGAAGACACCACATGTTAGGTTCACTCCTGCTTGCCTGCCACAGACCCAAGGCCCCAACAACCTCAAATGAAATACCCTCTATAAATCCTTTTCATCTGCATTTTTACATAACTACTGGTCACAAGAATGAGACCTGACTCCTGTCTCTGGCCCAGGATAGAGACATGACATTCTGAGCTGCTGAAAGGCCATATGACTGCTGACTAGCAGAATGTTTCTGGTGAAGACTGAAAACTTTATTGTCATTTCATCCAATGGGCCTGTCAGTCACCTGGGCAGGAAGGTACCCTTCAGGAGAGCTATGCTCCAGAGAACTACTGTGAAGCCTGCCTACAGATGTAGCTGGGCACAACTGTGTCTCCTTTCACTGACCACCATCACTCCTCGACAGTGTGCTGCTCTGCAGGCTCTCTGTGGCCGTTGTCCATTCTTACCCTATTGAAGTGTTTTCCTCTGCAGTGATCCCTGTGGTCATTGACCCCTCTCCTGGGGAGGTGGCCCACCCTTCGCTGTAATGAACCCTGCCCAGCTTGCACACTGTGCTCTATGTCTCTTTGAATTCATTTGATGGAGACCTCAAAGGTGGGGGGCTGAGCGACGTGCGCACTAGATTTCAGGAACAGCAGTAGGGAGAGCTTCCCTGCCGGTGTCTGCAAAGATCAGGAAGCAGAGCAGACAGGAAGTGGGCTCAGCTACAAAACCTTACAGCCACCTTTATCTAGCTAGGCTTTACCCCCTGACGTTTCCACAGCTTCCCCAAACATCACCAGATGTTCAAACATATGAGCCTGCGGGAACATTGTGCATTAAACCGTGTCTGGCAGATTTGCATGTGGGGAATTATTGTGGACATCTTGGAGGAAGCAGGATAAATCAGAGAGGAGTTGAACTCATGCAGTTCCTCAAGTGCAGTGATTGATTCCACACAGAGCCTGAAAGCCAACATTATGTGCTGGCTAGTTCTATGTCAACTTGACACAAGCTAGAGTCATCTGAGAGGAAGGAATCTCAATTGAGAAAAGGCCTCCCTAAGATCTGGCTGTGGGCAAGCCTGGAGGGCATGTTCTTAGTAATTGATGGGGGAGGGCCCAGCCCATTGTGGGTGGGGCTGCCCCTGGGCTAGTGGCCCTGGTTGCTATAAGAAAGCAGAGTGAGTAAGCCATAAGGAACAAGCCACTAAGCAGCACTCCTCCATGGCCTCCGCATCAGCTCCGGCCTCCGGCCTCCACATTGCTGCCCCGTTTGAGGTCTTGCCCTGACTTCCTTTGATAATAAACAAATGATGTGGAAGTGTGAGCAAAATAAATCCTTTCCTCCCCATGTTGCTTTGGTCATGGTGTTGGATCACAGTAACAGTAACTCTAACTAAGACACTAGGGCTTTAGCAGAGCCATTAATTCCTTCTGTCAGCCAACTAGGGATGGAAGCATGAGCTAAGAGACAACTGAGGGTTATTCCTAGGAAGTGTCACAGCCAACCATAGTCCTGAGAGCCGGGGGTTAACATTTTGTGCTTTTTTAGAGGAGGTCTGACAGCCTACCTGATGCCATTACTCTTGCACTCAGAGGGTTAATGTAATAATCCATAAGCACTCTTCTACCCAGTGCTCAGACACCATCAGACACAATTATCACATTGACTATTATCTGATATGGAACACTGTCTATGGAACACTAGATATTTGAAGATGCCAAAGGAGAGTCTGTTAGGAAAGTGCAGAAATAAATAATGAAGGACGCTGCCCACATTGACATATGCTCCTGGAAGGACTTCTGCTAACTGACAAAGTCAGATAGCTTCTGTGACAGTCTGGGGCCACTTAACACCTGACCACAGCAGGACTCTCTTGGATTTTTGAGTGTTGTGGATGAAGCCATGCCATGAACAATATTGAGGGAGATTTTCTATAAAGAAAATCATTTATGGAGTACCTCCTGGGTATTGTCTGTTTCTTCTAGTAGTCTTAGCATGTCGCCTAGGAGAAAGATAATGAACCAGAGGCAAGAAGACAGTGTAGAGAGGACAAAACAGAGAATTTGGATCTAGACTGATAAGATGGGGTTCTAAATGTGAGACCCTCATGACACATGACCTTGGACAAACACCACAGTCTCCCTATACCTTCAGGTTTCTACCTGCAAAATGCAAACAGTGGTTCCCACTTGATGGGGCTGTGGGAACAAAATGGTAATATAAGACATGTTAAAGTTCCTTGTAAGACTTACAGAGATGTTCACGGACTCTTGTCATCGTTATCAACATCAGTGTTATGCTGTGTGGTATAGATTTTTCCTCTCAACATGACCACCACCATTACGTGACAGAGATATTCTTGGCCCTGTCATCATGACAACAAAATAAAACAATACAGGACTTAGAGTAATAGTAACCCATGTACCTTAGTAAAATTGGGAAGGCAGAGCCACTAGACCTGTCACTCTCCTGCTCCCTGGTTGCATGTGGTCTTGGCAAGAGGGATGCTGGAGAAAATAGGAAGTAGAAGGCTAGATAAAAGGGGGACTCCAGCCACGCAGCTTTCAGAAGTTGCCGTCATGGTGGGGCTTTTCAGTGACACTGTTCTTTATGCATCACTGACGCTCCAATGAGAAATCTCCCACTCTACAAACAGGCCCCAAGCTCACTGGTTCACTAACCCAGTGTGGATGTTACGTTGGTCTTCTATAGATAAGGTTCCTATCTCCCCATGAAAAGTGTTGCAACCCATGCTCATGCCAGGCAACTNGCCACTCCTAATTTCAGGTTTGCCTCTTGTAGCTGGAAGGTTTCTCCAGTCCTGCCCGGCAGTTGGAACGAATCTCTCCCACCTGCGTCCCGCAGCCGCTTGGTCCCAAATAAACACACAGAGGCTTATGTTATTTCTAGACTATATGGCCTAATGGCTCAGGCTTCTTGCTAGCTAACTCTTACATCTTAAAATAACCCATTTCTATAAATCTGTACTATACTTTGCCACGTGGCTTGTGGCTTACCGGTACTTTTACATCTTGTTTCTCCTGGTGATGGCTAGCAGCATCTCCTGACTCCTTTCCTCTCTCTTCCCAGCATTCTCCTAGGCTGCTCGCCCTGCCTATACTTCCTACCTGGCTACTGGCCAATCAGTGTTTTATTAAACCAGTGTTCAAGAGCGTTATCCCACAGCAGCCTCTGGTTGTCTAGGGAGTCATGGGGCTTAAGATAAAGCATGGTATTTAAACTTTACCCTTAAAGGGTCTAATTGAGGAACTTTGTCCTTCCTCTTGAGAGTGTCAGAGGGAGCAGGACCTTAGATGGTCAGATGGAAGTCCCTTGGTGAGAAGTCACCTCTGGGAGGTGCCCCCCTTAGACTTGTAAATCCAGACTTCTTCCTGGAGAGCATTTGTTCCTTCAAAGGTTGAAAAATCCCCTAGAGCAGTTCATTTCATTGCTAGTGTCTGATGGAAAGTCACACCAGGCATTTTTGCTTAGACAGATTCTTCTTTGCCTCACTATTGCTGTTCCCTAAGACCTGCAGGCCATGAACCATGGCATCACAATTCTCCACACATGTCGTAATTCCTGGGCCGGGGAGATAGCTCAGTTGATGTGTGCCTTGCAATCATGAGGACCCACAGATCCTACTAGCTTACTTGGTGAGCTCTAGTTCAGTGAGAAGGTTGATGACACCTGAGGATGTTACCTCAGGTTGTCCTTTGGCCTGTATACACATGCACCACACACACGAACACAAACATATCCCCTTGCACCACACACACATATCACACACATATGAGCATACACACACAAACACACACATGTAGCACACACACATGAACACACACACCACACATACATGAACACAGTACACACATGTACCACACACACATGAACACACACACGAACACACACATGCACCACACACATGAACACACATATACATGTACCACACACACACGAACACACACATATACCACAAAGACACATGCACCACACACACACATGTGTACACACACACACGAACACACATGTAGTGATATATTGTGTCCTCCAAAATATTGTGTACCCCAATAAAACTTATCTGGGGTCAGAGAACAGAACAGCCACTAGATTAAACATAGAGGTTAGGCAGTGGTGGCACATGCCTTTAATCCTAGCATTCCAGAGGCAGAGATCCATCCGAATCTCTGAGTTCAAGGCCACACTGGAAACAGCCAGGCCTGGTGGCACACACCTTTAATTCCAGCACTCGAGATCTCATGTCTTTGCTTAAAAAAGACACATGCCTTTAATCCCAAAAAGTAATGACAGAAAACAAAAAGATATATAAGGCGTAAAACCCAAAAACTAGAGGCCCCTCTTAAGCTTTTAGGCTTTAAGCAGCAGTTGAGCTGAGATTCATTCAGGTGAGGACTCAGAAGCCTGCAGTCTAAAAAAACAAGATCAACTGAAGAGTTAATGAGGTGAGGTTGGCTGTGGCTTGTTCTGTCTCTCTGACCTTTCAAAACTTACCCTAATACCTGGCCTGGTGTTTTAATTGATAAGACAGTTTAAAATTCACGTTACACATACACATACACGCACACGCGCGCGCGCGCGCGCGCGCACACACACACACACACACACACACACACACCCCACACACACACATATTAAATGAAATTGAAAATTTCGTTTCTTGCTTGTACATAGCCACATTTCAAGTGCTGATGACCAGGAGTGACTAGTGGTCACTGTGATGAATAGCATGATGTGGATTATTTTGGTTGTCATAGGAAGTTCTCTTGAACAGTTCTGCCGTATGGTCATCCTAAGTAGGTTTCCTTAGTAACTCCAGCCTGCCTGTCTGACGGGGAAAAACAGTTTAACCTCCCTGTCTTGCTTTTATCATCTGAAAGGTGAGGCTCCGGCTTTGGGTGCCTTATTCTCCCCCATATCCACAACACCTACTGTGTGCTGTAAGCACAGCCAGCTCTTAGTAAGTACTTTATATTTCAACAGAGTGAACTCTCAAAGTACTTAAGACGAACACTTGTTGATATTTTGCAGGGAATAGTAGGTTTGAGATTTTGCTAATGTCTCTAGAGACTTATAATTAGGTTTAAGGACTATTGGGTAAAGACTTTAAAAGAATAGATGGGGAGAGCCAAAAATGGATAAATTTTTGTACTTGTTCTAAACAAAGAGAGAATGGAAAAGAGGAAACAAAGCTATTAGATCCTNACAAAGTCACTCGGACACATCTTCCTACTTCAGCATTTTGTCCCAGGCGAGGCCTGAAGCCCTGAGTGTAACTGTCTTGGCTGGAACTCCTGTGCCAGAGTAAACAGAAATCTGAGTGTGTCAACAAATGATTTAATTAATGTGAAGGCAGAGTTGTGATGTGTGATGGGCTAACGTGACTGACCACTGTGTTGGAAAGGAGAGAGAGGCATCAGAAATACTGCACAGTTCTGGGGACCGGAATACAGACTCGGGGAGCTGACAGGAAACCAGAAAGAGATTAGGAAAATGGAATTGCATTATTCAAGAAAATATGAATATGAATCAACCCCGGAGCTCAAATGTCAGTGTAAAAGCAAAGCCAAGATCAGGAGGGGCGGAGATGACTTAAGAAGGGACTCAGCTGTGCCCCCGGCATAGAAGTGGCAGTTACAGTAGAAGCAGAAGGCAGTGGAGGTGTAAAAGCCAGAAAGGAGCAGATGGCCCAGGCATTTAGCTTCCTTGGGTGCCACCTCTGGGTACACTTTATGTTCACTCCAAGTTAGCAAATATTAAGACATTAAAATGCATTAAACATGCTGTGTATCCCAANGTCGTTACCACACAGTTAAAGGGGATTAGACTGGGNGGGATGTATGCAAACGTATCGGCAATGCTGAGACGGAGAGAGTAAGGTTAGCTGGCTTTCTGTCTCCTGGATCTTTGCCTTGCCAGTGGCACCCTACACACCCTTCATCCAGACAGTCCTGAGTGACCCCGACTTCCAAAAACACAACGAAGAAAATTGTATTTTGGGTGACGCTTTGATTAAAGGTGGCAATGGCCTTCGGCAGGGTTTATACATGCAAGGCATTCTGTTGGATTTAGGCTTATCACTTACCCCAAGCCATTATCAATTCAGTGGGCTCATGATGATCAACAGACCATTGACGACACAAGTCCATCCTTAAGATGCCTTTCCATATATTTTATTTGAGGTTTGGAGCTTCCTGTGTAGATTAGCTAAGGCCACGTGCTGAGCTTAAAGTTTTCATTCGTTCACAAACCCATCTCCTAAGGATGAGCTTGAGGTCAGAGTTGGTGACCTCCCCAAACTTCCTGGTTGATCTCAGCCGCATTAGGGTTGTGTAGCCAGAATGCGACTGATTGCCTGGGGGAGCACTTGTCGTACCCCTTAGCTCCCGATCGCCAAGCTCTGACTGCCAGGTTCTCTTCACGGTGTTCCAAGTACATGACATCGCATCTGAGAAAATGGAAGAGATTTCTTCCTCTCTGCTTTTTACTTCTACCTGAATCAAAACCATAGTTGTTCCTGGTGGTGCGTGCTGGCAATCCTAGCTACTGTGGAGGCTGAGGCAGGAGGATCACTGCAAGTTCCAGGCCAGCTTGGGCAACTTAGTGAGTTGCTATCTCAAAAAAAGTAAAAGAAAAGGGCTAGGATGCAGTTCAGTGGCATAACAGGTCACTTGCATAACCTGGTAACATCCATGTACAGGAGAAAAAAGATGGTATTTTGTTTATTTATTCCGCCAGTCTGTGTGTTTTGAATGTCTGTATGCTAGGTGTTGATCTAGGAAGTAGGGATGAAGTGGGCTCCTGATTTGAGTTAATAAAGAAGCAGCTGTTCACAGCTGGCATATTAGCCCTGACTCCTTAAGACATGATTTAAAANGCAGTGGAGAAAAACATCCCATTCTGATATCTATGCGGTGTCAGCTGAATGTGCGAATAAATAGCCAAGAAAGTGTGTGCTGACGGCCGCCCTGCTCCAAGGTATGTTTTAGAAAATAATATGCACAAAAAGGAGGTGGCTGTACTAATGTCTTTTTGTTCTCAAGCTGTGGAGTCATTAAAAAAAAAAGGCATTAGGATCTCTGACCAAAGAGAAGGAAACAAAATCAGTGTCTAAATATATACTTATATATAAATTAATTTTGTTTTGTTATGTATTTACCTATGTACAAATAGTAGAAATATGGTCAAAGCAACCATCACCGTATCTGTGTGCTTTCTGTTATAGCCATAGCTTTCCATTGTTACGACAGAACACATGAAATAATCTACTTAGGGAAAGATTTCTTCTGACACAGTTTTTGAATTCTATGGTCAGTTGGCCTTTTGACTTTGAGCCTGTGGTGAGGAAGAGCATCACGGAGGGGTGTGCAGTGTGGAGTAAATCTCCTCATCCCATGAGCTGAGAAGCAAAGAGAAAGAGAGTGTCAGGCCGACTGCTCAGTACTCCCTTCCAGGGAGTGTCCTCAGTGACCCAACACCCTTCTAGTAAGCTCTGTCCCTCCAAGGTTCCACTAGCTCCCCGGGCTACAGAGCAGAAACCATGCCTCTAGCATGTAGGCCTTTGGGGGATATCAGGAGTTAGAGGAAGTATGCATGCGTGCGTGCATGCATGTGTGTGGGTATGTGCGAGTGTGTGTGCATTCGTGTGTATGTGTTGTGCATGTGTGTGTGTATGTGTGTGCATGTGTGTGCATATGTGTGCATGTGTGTGTATTTGAGTGTGTATGTGCGAATGCGTGCATGTGTGCATGCATGTGTATGTGCGAGTGTGTGTGTATGTGCGAGTGTGTGTGCATTCGTGTGTATGTGTTGTGCATGTGTGTGTGTATGTGTGTGTATGTGTGTGCATGTGTGTGCATGTGTGTGCATATGTGTGCATGCATGTGTATTCAAGTGTGTGCATGTGCGAGTGTGTGTGCGCATGCATGTGTATGTGAGTGTGTATGCATTCATGTGTATGTGTGTGTGCGTGTGTGTATGTGTGAGTGAGTGTGTGTATGCATGTGTGTGTGCATGCGTG
Organism: Neotoma lepida; assembly: GCA_001675575.1. Taxonomy (NCBI): domain Eukaryota; kingdom Metazoa; phylum Chordata; class Mammalia; order Rodentia; family Cricetidae; genus Neotoma; species Neotoma lepida. The sequence goes on along the minus strand of LZPO01087261.1, from coordinate 76,505 downwards.
TGTGTGTATGTGTATGTGTGTGTGTTAGATACAGATGGTGACCAGAGTGTGAAAGGACTCTGAGAAGGAAGTGAAGCACACAATTCTTTGAGTGTTTTCATAGTTACTGAGTAGCTTGGGTGGGTCAGTAGTCAGTCACGTTCAGGAGTGATAACAACCAAGGGGAGAGTTTGAAGCAAGATGACTGAAGACAAATGAAGCCTTGAACATGTTGGTAGTGAGCCCTTNGAGAAATTTAATATATGAAATACGTATTCTTGTATAATGTATTGGTATATGCACACACACATACATTATGTACCAATAGTAAGTAGAAATGTTTCTCACATTCCAAAGTTGGGACTATGACAGTAAAATTTCTTTAATAGGAGAATTAAGCCACCTTTATTTATAAACTATGTATCAAAATAATTTTAAAAGACATCTATATGGAATTTACTATAAAAAACAAGTACATTTTTAAACTGATGAAATATACATATCATTTGCAGCCATATCCAGTTGTTGATTACATGATTTTTTAAAAGCCAATAATTATTTCAATATTCATCTAAAAAAACCTGATTGAGTGAGGAGATAAACAAATCCGCCATTAGATGATGAAAGAAGTGTGTATATGTGAAATCATGAAAGGGTGCATTAGAGAATTACTCAAGTGCTTGAGGGAAATTTATGTAAATATCATTTTTCAGAAATTTAAATGTAAAAAAGTTCAAAAAGTGATAGACTATTAAATCATAAATATGCATCACCATGAAGCAATACTGAAGACATTACACATTTCTCCTTAGGATAAACATTCAATGAAAATAGAAAACATTTTCAAAGTACCCTGATTGCCAAGTGTTTACATCAGCCACAGCTGATTCAGTCTAAAATAAACACAGATATTTAGGTAGAAAAGGAAATGAAGCACATTTACTTTTTTTTTTCCTTTTTCTAGAATACACTCCCTAGTATAAATAATTTTTAAGAGCTTAAAAAGTTACCTGTTTGGCTGCAGAGACGATGCAGTCAGAAGGGCCTTCTATGCATCCTGAGGACCTGGGTTCAGATCTCCCCATCTTCATGTAAAAGACAGGTACAGTGATGTGCACCTGTAACCACCGTACTGGGAGGGTGGGGACAGGCAGCTCTCAGGCCTTATTGACCAGCCAGCCTCATAGAATCCGTGAGTTCTAGGTGCAATAAGAAAAAATGTCTCAAAAATAAATGCAGAGATTGAGGAAGACACATGGCAACCTCTGGCCTCCACACACGTGCACACATGCACAATTGTGTACACACACACCACTGATAACACATGCACACAATTACCTATAAAGCTGAGTAAGAAGGTATATTTTCCAGGACATTTTTACAAATATAAATTTCTGTCACTGCTTTGCCCTGTGGTAAATGTGGCCTTGTGGTATCTGACTCCATAGGAATGTGGGAGAGGTAATGGGTGCCAGGGTGTACCTACCCATGCTAGAAATGTAAGACGAGTGTCAAAACACATAACATTACCATTGCTNATTTTAAAAATGGAATCCTTCCCAAGTTCAACGAGGAGCTACAATTATCGTCCTCATTTGCACACAAAGAAGGCAAGGTTCAGTTGGCTTCTGTAGACGAGCCTGAGGTGGAGGAGCTGATGCAGAACACGGATTTAGGGAGCCTCATCTTTTACGACGGCTACACAGCCAGCTGGGCTAAACTCAGCTGCCACTCTGGGTGATTAATTTTCTCTCAGGAAGTCAGGAACCTGTAAAATGACCTGCCCAAGGCGCTTCTGAAGATAGTGTTAGGGCAGGATTTAAATCAGGCAGTGTGACTCAAAGCTGTCTCCCTCCAGGCTTGGCTGCTTTCCACTGGAGACGTTTCTGAGAACGTTGCTGTATACTGGACCCTGAAGTCCACTGGGCTCTTGCAATCTACGCAGGAATCCTCCCAGAATGGTAATGCAGCGACAGGCCAGGGCAGCGTGCACTTGTGCCTGGAAGTCCACACTAACCTGTCCAGCTGCAAGTCTGAACCAGCTCACTCTGTGCCATTAGGGCCCTTCCTGGGCCCTGCATTTTATAAACCACAGATCCAGTACCCCTAGAGACAAAACATGTGGATAACTTTAAACTAAAACCAGATAGCCCATCAATAACCAGAAGGTTCACAGTGTATACTGAAGTTTCTGGGAATCATGTGAACATTAAGAAATATATTGGAAATACGTCTGACCTAGGTCACGGTTTAGATGTTAAATGTCCCTCACTGCCTGCCTCTTGTGTTTGAATGCAGTCCCAGCTGGTGGAGCTGTTTGGGGGAAGTTGTGGAATCTTTGGGAGGTGGAATGTGGCTGAAGGAAGTGGGTGACTAGATCTTGAGATGTATAGTGTGTTCTACTTTCTGTCCTGTCCCATTCCTAGTCCATGGAGATTTGAACAAACATCCCACACTCCCTCTGCCACAGCCTTGAGTCACTCACCACCATGTGTGCCTGGCCACTGTGAAGGACTGTGCCATAATCGGACTTTCTTTTGGGCCTTCAGCTCACAAATAACAACACAGAGACATTGATTATGAAGGGTCAGCCTTAGCTTAGGCTTGTCCCATTAGCTCTTAAAACTTAAATTAACCCATATTTTTATTAATCTACATTCTACCATATGGCTTTTACCTCTCTCCCATTTTGTGTCTGACGTGTTCCACGTCTTTATGGCGCCTCCTCTGCGGCTTGATTATCTCCTTCTACTTCCTCTCTCTGCCTGGAAGTCCCACCTATACCTCCTGCCTAGCTATGGGCTGTTCAGCTCTTTATTAAACCGACCACAGCAATACATCTTCACACAGTGTATGAATATGCCACAACACTGTGCCCTTGGCCTCTGAGCCAAAGTCAGTCCTTCCTCCACTGAGCTGCTGTTGTCAAGTGTTTGGTCACAGCAACTAGAAAATAACAAACACGGTTTGATAGACAACTGAAACTTACTGTTGTTTACAAATAGGGTGAGAAGTGGTGGAGAAATACCTCTCTGTGTGTGTGTGTGTGTATGTGTGTGTGTGTGCATGTGTGTGCTCGCACGAGCCCACATGTAACAACTATGCTCGTGGTGGTCAGAATTCATTGTTGAGACTTCCTGTGCAGCTCCCCACCTTATTCTTAGAGACAGGGTCTCTCATCAACCGGAGCTGACTCACTCATCAGCTACACTGGCCTGGGAGAACTCCAGGGAGCCCCTTATTTCTGCCTCCTCAGTGCTGGAATTACAGGCACACACTACCATGTCTAACTTTTTACATGGGTGACTCGGGGCTAGGAATCAGAACTCAAGCCTCATGCATGTGAAACAAATACTTTGCTCGGGAGCCGTTTTCCCAACCCTGAGAAAGAGATAACAAAATCGAAGTAATACGATACAGATAAGAAATAGCCTGGTTGGTTTTGTCAACTTGACATGACCCAGAGCCACCTGAGAAGGGTGTTTCAGTGGAATAATTTCCCAGATCAGATTAGCTGGTGGGGAATTGTCTTGATTGTTGATTGATGTGAGAGGGCCCAGGCCACTGTGGACAATGCCTCCCCCAAGTAGATGGTCTTGGTTGGTATAGGAAAGCAGGCTGAGCAGGAGCCAGAGGGAGCAAGCCAGTAAGAAGTGTTTATCCACGTTTCTGCTTCAGGCTCCTGCCTTGGCTTCCCTCCATGATGGCAGGGAAGATGTAAGATGAAATTTCCTCCCCAAGTTGCCTTTGGTCATGGTTTTTATCACAGCAACACAAAGCAAGTAAAGAAGCAACACATTGCTTATAACCCAGGCAGTGCTGTGAGTAGTGTCAAGTATTTCTGTCAGTTAGAGGCTCTTTTACGTCTTCATGGCCAGTTGTACAGGTCTGCTGAGTCACTCTGAAAAGCATACTGAGGAGCAAGGTACTCACAGAGCACATGGATGTTTCTCAGCTGAGTAAGTGTGGGTTGACTGATGATGGGGATTACAGACACCCTCAGCTGTGTTTTCTTCAGTGAGTGCACAGACCTTTGATGCTTTGCAGAAGTTATGTCATAGAGAGAGGGCTGCAGAGAGCAGATGCTAGAATTGCCAAGCAGTGTTAGAGAGATTCTAGATACAAAGTGTTGTGCAGGATGGGTTCCACAAGACCGATTGACCTTCAGGGTTGGTAAGGGATGCTTGCGGTGGATTTTCCCGTTTAGCTCACCAGCCAGCAAATACAACCTTAAACTGTAAAGTGTCCACACACTGAGAACTTTTCCCCCAGGCAGGCAGGAGCCCCGATGAGAATTAGAGTCAGATGGTGGAGTCCACAGTGCTCCTCCCTGGAGGCCTGTACCTGATTCTTGAGCTTTCCCAGAAGATCCTGGAGTCCTGGCACAGCTGGCTGACAGTATTTGAGGTGCACAGAGCAGACCTCTCCCACAGAGTGAGCTTTTTCACATGTGGAAGAGACTCTCTCCAGTCCTCCAAATGCAGACCCAAGGAGATGTAGAACTCCACACATTGCTCTCCCCACCCATTTCATCTTTTGATTCTATTGATCCTAATAACTGGAAAGAAAACCTCCCTGCAGAAATAGACCCATCTCTTTTCTTGTCAGGAAATACTGTAATTCAAGGGAAACTGCCACTAAGGCTTGAATATCATTTAGATAATTTAAGGCTATCTTTGTCCTGGCAAAACAATTCCAATAAAATGCTTCATACATAATGTGGAAAAAAATCAGTTTCTCAAATAATCATGCAAATAAGAAAAAACCCGTCGGAACCCAGTGCTCCCATCTGCACCAGTTCCTCATCCTCTGTAAGTTAGTGCCCTTAAAAGTCCATGGACAGTGTAGGTAGGTTACAGCTGGAGTCTGGCCCCTCTCCTTTTCTGATGAACTTTGATACTTTGGCTAACTGTGGAGTTAGTTGCTTGAGAAATTTCATGATGTTAGGTATATGTCTTTAAATTTTAGCTAACCTCTTCTATGTAAATATGTCTTTAAATTTTAGCTAACCTCTTCTATGTAATAGAACACTCTTAAGGGTTAACTCATAACGTTCATTATCTGCATATCCCTTTAAAGCCCAAGAAGTCGCCATGTAATCTTGCTGGGTTGCTAACACAAATAAAATCACTGTTGCTAGGAGGAATGCCTTACAACCAAAGCCCTAGAAAAGAATGATTGAAACAATGTGTTTCCATGGGGAAAAAAAGGAGTGGATCCTTTGATCTTCTGGGACAATCTCCGGGATCATTAGGGTTAGAATTGATATGGTCTGAAAAGCTAGAAGATTAACTTCAGAGAGATACAGCATCTTTTTCATTTATACTTTACCTAATTTTCTGGGGAGGTAGGCATTATGGCAACACCTCATCTAGACNAGCATTCCCCTAATCTACACCATGACCCTGACTAGCAGCCTGCAGAGGTGACAGAGACCTCAGGATGAGGGCAGTTGTGCTGCAAAGTGAACATGGTGTCCACCTTGGCTCAAGATAAAAGTGACTCCAAGCTCTCCCAGCACCCAGGAACTGTCCTAAAGTCGGTCATTTCCCTGGAACCAAGGTCTCACCGAAGCGGTAGGTAGTTCCCCCTCTTCTTTCCTTTTCTTGTCATGGGTGACTCTGCTCACAGGATCAAAGGCCTCAGTATCTGTGATCTCCAGGCTCTTCCTTTTCTTCTTGGCTGTAACTCTTGCTGAGGAGGCTCCTACAGGAATCCTCATAGAGTGATGTGTTGGAACTGAGTTATGGGGACTCTGTGTTAGGATTGGGACGATGCTCCTTTCCCTAGTCTGTGGGATTTATTGCCTGCATCTTGCATTTAAAATGTTTGTTTTTCCAATTATAGATGGTTCTTCCTGCCGCCAAGGCGCTGGTTCCCAGTTCAGTCTCTGAATTTAGGCTCTGCCTTCACCTTCATTGTGTTCATTTGTTTGTTTTTTTGAGACAGAATCTCTTGTTTGCCCAGACTGGCCTCCAACTTGCTGTGTAGCTGAGACTGGCCTTGGACTCCTGATCTTCCTGCTTCCACCTTCCAAGCCCTGGGATTACAAGTGCCCTAGTTTGCTTTTTTTTGCTGTGATAAACACCATGACCAAAGCAACTTAGGGAGGGAAGAGTTTACTTGACTTTACCTCTCCTGATCACAGCCCATCACTGAGGGAAGTCAGGGCAGGAACTCAAGCAGGAGCAGAGGAAGGAACCGTATGACAAATACTACTTACTGGCTTGTTCCTGGTGGCCTGCTCAGCTTGTTTTCATATACAACTTAGGACCATTTGCCCTGGGTGGGACCACCCACAGTAGGCTGGGCCCTCCCACATCAATCGTTAATTAAGAAAATGCCCCACAGACTTGCCTACAAGACAGTTTGTTTGATGGAGGTAATTCCTTTTTCCTAGATATGTCTAGACTTGTGTCATGTTAATAAACACTAATAAGTACAATAGGTATAGCTACCACATTTGACTCTCTGTCCAGATTCTGACTTTGCCCTTGGAGGAGCAAATTCTTCCTGCTGACACCTAGCATTCTACCTTTGTCAGTCACAGTTTTTCTAAGGAAGATTATTTCTTTCTGGAAAGATGAGTTAAATAAAAAAAAAATGCTCTTGTAATATGATCAGAAAAAATGACTCCAAATAGTTGTAATTTATTGAGGAGCTTTCCATGGTCAGTGATTGAAGTAGAAATTGAACTGCCTTTTGTTGATGGTGGTTCAGTCAAATAGACAGCACGGCCCTTCCCCGCCCAGGCCGTTCTCTTTGGGGAAAGCATGGTGATTACAGCCACAGACAAACGTGAGTTCTGGTGGCCTTGGCCACGTTGCCTTATTTACTCTCAGAGCTAAGAAGCCAGGGTATTATGAAGTTATATAATGACAATTACCTGATTATTTGTGGGGAAATAAATTTGAGATCGTACTGTAGTTAACTTTAAGGTTTAAATACGAAGAATCAGATGATTATCATTATATAACTTCATGCATACCATTTTACTGGACATTGAGAAAAAATTGCTACAAAGCAGGTTTCATTTTCACCAAGAGTTCATGGCCTGCTGTGAGTGCCACGCCTTTTATATGAATACCAGAACGAGAGGAACTTTCTTAATTGACTGGCCCGATCTTCACACTACCTCTGGGGTCAGAGTTCAGGGTCCCCACAGCAATTTCTATTTAATGGAAATGCAGTTATGACCATAAATGTGGAGAAAAGGCTGTCTGGTCATTTTATGCAGCATTTTAAATGTTTTGTTCATCACCTTACATTAATGTTTTTAATTTTTAAATTACAGCTATTTATTTTGGAGGGGCTGGGGTGCACATGCCGTAGTGCATGTGTGGAGGTCAGACAGCAAACTATAGGAGTCATTTCTCTCCTACCAGTGGGTTCTGGGAACTAAACAGTTCATCAAGCTTGGCAGTCTTTACCCACTGAGCCACCTTGCTGGCCCTATCTATGTGTATTCATGATTTAAAATAATTTTATCCTAGAACTCCTGCTGTTAACTTTGATCTTCTGTGCAGGTACCAACACATACTTTTTGAATGAAAGAATTCATGACTAAATGAAATTTGGTGATTTATAGATGGAAAAATATAGAAAAAAATTTTAGGAAGACTTTAATAGCAATAGCCAGGAAAAGGAAACATTGATGTTGGGAAGAATCTAGATATATATATAGAGAGATCAGCCAACAGGACAGAGAGTGGAGGTGCCGGCCTGTTCGAGGGTCTACAAAGATGGTTCCTACCACCTGGGGCTTTCACAGCTCTGGGCTTCCTATCCTGAAGAAAGAAGATTTTCTCTACTAACTGGAACATTTCATTATTTATAAATTTAAGAAGAAAGATAAATTATTCATAAATATTGTTATTTTCTGTAACAAAGTACAGCCTTTGATTTGATAGATTCCATTCCCAGATGACGCTGTTGACCTCCTCTGGGGAGGTGGGGCGANGCCAGGGCATTGGGGCCACAGGCAGTGAGTGGGAGCTCTTCAGGGCTGTCCTCAGCTACATAGTCAGTGAGGACAGCCTGGGCTGTGTGGAGACCCTGTCTCCAAAGCCAAAACGCACAATCAATTAAAACTTCTCTGGAAAATGTTATGACAAACTTGTGTTTGCTTTAGGGAACACTGGTATTGTCTCCTTGTTTTCACGTGGGAACCATCCAGACTTCCTAACTTGAAATACCTTAACTGTAAATTCTTCCTGAGTTTCACACGGTCAGGGAAGTTACTTACCCATCACTCCTTTAAAATATGCAGCCTTTCCTCATGTAAGTGCACTCCTGTTTTTTAATCAGCATCAGAACTTTTAACTAAAATCCATGGATTGATTCTGACTCACACATGAAAATTGTCACATTGCTAGTGCTGGTCATCACACAGCATCCATAGAGCAAACCCATATGCTCAACATCTTTTGAAAACTACCTTTGAGGCAGGACGTGTTTGGCATATCTAGCTTTCTCTAAAAGATCAATTATTTCGTTTCTTGTTGTGTAAAGGCTCATTGTTTAAAAGAAAATCACTTGTTTGGATTAGAAAGATACAATAAAAATTAAAATTGTATCATTTAATTGTAGCCAGTAGTTTCTTCAGTCCCACCCCCGACCTTCACCCCCCACCCCCGAGGTCCAGACAAATCTCTCTCACCTGCGGTCCTGCAGCCACTTGGACCCAAGTAAACACAGAGGCTTATATTATTTACAAACTGCATGGCTTATGGCAGGCCTCTTGCTAGCTAGCTCTTATATGTTAAATTAACCCATTTCTATTAATCTATGCATTGCCACTTGGCTTTGTAGCTTACTGGTACTTTCATGTCTTGCTTCTCTTGGTGGCGGTTGGCAGCGTCTCCCCAGATTCTGCCTTTCTCTTTCCTGTCTCTCTCCTTGGATTTCCCACCTGCCTCTAAGCTGCCTTGCCATAGGCCAAAGCCTGGGAGGACATAGAACAGCCAGAAACTCCTGTGGACTACAGATGGGCATGGACATAGGAACAGCTATCTCATAAAAAAGCTTTTCATTATCTACCAGTGACACAGCAAGGGGAACACACATGTACACACACACACACACACACACACACACACACACACACAAGCACGCTCATAAAGATGTATTAGAATATTCATAAGAGTCAGAATCTGGAACCCACTCAAATGCCTGTCAACATTAGAAGGGATGACTAGGTCCTATCCCACTCATCTTACTGAATCCCCCACAGCAGTGAGACCACATAGACCTCTGCAGCACACAACAGTGTAAGTGAATCCCCCACAGCAGTGAGAGCACATAGACCTCTGCAGCACACAACAGTGTAAGTGAA
>LZPO01087261.1:10276-52432 GCA_001675575.1 Neotoma lepida | reverse complement strand
CTTCATGTGTAGTAGTGCACATGTGTGTGCATGTGTGGAGAGGCTACATGTACTTCATGTGTAGTAGTGCACATGTGTGTGCATGTGTGGAGAGGTCAGAGGTTGATGCTGGGTATCTTCTGCCATCCTTCTTTACCATCTATATTGAGGAAGAATATGTCTCACTTGAACCCAGAGCTTGCCTATTTGACTAATGTAGCTAGGCAGTTTGCCCTGGGGGATCCTCTGTCTCTGCTTGCCCTATGCAGGACAGGTGGGTACCCATGTACACCCAGTAATCTGGGGATCTGAACTCTGGTCCTTGTGCTTGCATGCCAAACTTTGACCCACTGAGCCACCTCATTAGCTTCAGGATTTGCATTATTTTTCTTCAAAATTCCAAATGAAAGACTCAGAGTCTTCACTTCAAAAATATTTAAGAACCACTGGTGTGACAAGTAATTGTGCCTCCTGACTAGTTTTGTGGGTTATCTTCCTGGGGTGAAGTTAAAAGATGCCACTGAAACTTTTACCTATGGAAATTAGGAGAGGAATGAAGTCAATTTCTCCTACTCCAGAATGAACCTAAATTATTCTAGTTCAGAATGAATTGACTTAAAACTTCTAATGATTTTTCATTAAGCCCACAAATAAAAGAGAATTGCATGGTTTAATGACGATAACTTTTTTCTCTTTCTGAACAGTCTGTTCCAAATTTCATTAAGGGCTGAGCAAGGAGGGAGGGTCAAGAATTAGGGTAGGCTAAAAGGACTGTAGCATGGTGTTGCCACTTGACGGAAATGTGGAGGGACTCTCCCAGCTTCGGTTTAGATTACGGAGAATGTCTGCCTGTACAAGAAGGGCAGTGGTAATAAAGGTCACACGAGGTGTTGCCTGAATAAATACTGTAGTGAAGATAAGGGGGCAGTGTCCTTCCTGTCGAGGACAAGGGCTACAGACTGAATGAACATTTCTAGAAGGAATCTACACTGCAGGATTGTGTCAGGGATTACCTGTCTGAACTCAAGGTTTTCAATTTATAAAGTAAGATACAGCAATAAATGTGTATATGTATTCACAAGACTTGCTTTGTATCAAGGGTTCTATTTTGGAAAACATCTTTGCACTGAAAGGGACCAGAGGGTCTGGAAATATGTCTTATGCCAGGTTTAAGGCAGGAAGAGTACACAGTGACTCTGGGACTTGACTTTGTGCCAGGAAGATGTGTTTTTAAAGCATGATGGTAGTATGCCAAGAGGACAGAAGGGCCAGGTTGGAGAAGCTCCCAGGGCCCAAATCTGGGACAGTTTGCACATCTAGATGAGTAATCACAGACATGGATTAAAACAAAGGTGTAAGCCCATACTGCTATAAGTAAGTGATCACTTAATGAGGATCTTTACATAGTTTCAAAATAATTTCACAAATCCTCGTTGGAAGGAAAGAGAATAGGCTTCAGAGTGGTGAGGCCTGGAAGAGACCCAGTCAAGTGACAGCACCAGCAGAAACAGGGCAGCTGAAGAGGTGACAGGCTGCGGTAAGAATCTGGCAGTGCTCCAGGGATGCTCTTGCGGAGGACCTGTGGACAATCACAGTGACTCTCTTGCGGAGGACCTGTGGACAGTCACAGTGACTCTCTTGCGGAGGACCTGTGGATAATCACAGTGACTCTCTTGCGGAGGACCTGTGGACAATCACAGTGACTCTGGAGAGCCCAAGTGAGGAGCCCTCTGCAGCGTAGCTCATTCCCTCCTGTCCACACAAGTGCCTGACTGAGGCCATTCTAGGTGACATGGCCACTCAGTGTGCCTTGTGATTCTGGACTGGACCTGTATTAGTCAGCTCTAAAAGAATAGAATATGGATAAATAGAGAAATAGGTAGGGAACAGAATATGTATATATACATATATATGCAGAATATACATAAGTATATATACATATTCTCTTCCTTTAGGCAATATATATGTGTATAATATATGTATGTATAGTGTCTGTGTGTGTGTGTGTGTGTGTGTGTGCATGTGTGTGTAAAGGAGATTTATTAGTGTGGCTTGCAGGCTGTGGTCCAAGTAGTCCATGGATGCCTCCCAATTGGAAAGCCAAGGAACCAGTAGTTGTACAGTTTGTAAGGCTATCTCAGCAGTCCCCATCAGGTGCTAGAGTCCCAGAGGATTCCTGGAGATTTGCTAGTCTTCAGTAAATTTTGGAATCCCAGAGAAGTAGGTTTTAACACCAGCATGTTGAAGGAATGTCTCAGCCAGAGGATGATGAACTTGCCAGTGAGAGTGAGGGAAAGCAGGCAAACACTGAACAGTTCCTTCTTCCATGGCTCTTTATGTGGGCTGTTGCCAGGAGCTGTGGCCCAGACTTAGGGTGGGTCTTCCCACTTCAAATCATCCACTCAAGAAAACTCCTCACAGGTGTGCCCAGCTGCTTGGGCTTAAGATAGTTTCAGATGTGGTCAAATTGCCACCCAATATTAGCTGTCACAGGATCTGCCTATGGAAGGCACAGTTAGGACAGTTTGAAGAACCCAGTGATGTCTCAGAATGAGTTGTGCAATAATATACAGTAGGAACTTCCTGGCTGGGATGGTTTATCATGCTTGGATAGAAGAACACATCCTTATTTGGAGAAACAGACAAGAAAATATTTGGGAGTGAGCAGCTGATCAACAACAAGCTGTCAAATTGGATGAGAAAATTACCAATTTTAGAACTTCAAAAAATTCGTTCTAGCCGGGCAGTAGTGGGGCACGCCTTTAATCCCAGCACTCGGGAGGCAGAGGCAGGTGGATCTCTGAGTTCCAGGCCAGCCAGAATGAGTTCCAAGACAGCCAGGACTATACAGAGAAACCCTGTCTCAAAAAAAAAATCCTTCTAAGTTTTGTGTAGCTTAAAAATAACCAATAAAGGCTATATATTTAAAGAGGTGTAAACTGAAGTTCCCTGAGAAAGCCACATCTGTATCGAAGAAGCTGCGGACTGGCTGATGAGAACTCCATGATTGTGCAGAGTGCAAATGGCACAAATTGTGAGCCAAAATTATCATGGGCTTTTTTAGTCCCTTTAACAACAACTTATCATCAGTCTGTGCATCTGACCCAGCGTCATCATGGCCATTGAGTGCATTTTGGAATATATTAGCTTAGTGGACCACTAGCTTCTCCCAGTCCAAAAACTAAGAATGTTACCAGCGTAGATTTCCTGCTTTGCTGCAGCTGCCTGCGCATGTTCCCATCAGTGTGTCTGGTAAATGCTTTAATCTGTGACTTTTGTTCTGTTGCTGTAAAAGTCCACACAACTGTATCCATGGTGGACCATGTCATTTGGGGTGAGATGACAGGAGACCTGCGAGAGCCAACTCAAGAGAGAAGTGGTTTATCTTGGCTCATGGTTCCAGAAGGATGCTGCCCATCACGGTGAGAAAGGCACATGACAGGAACATTGCTGACCAGCACGCACATGGGCAGTCCTGAGCAGAGAGCGGGACCCAGAGCCAGGCTTTATAACAAGATCTCCCCACAGACACCCACTTCCTCCAGCAAGGCTCCACCCCTAACTGCCCTACAACCCCCTGAAACAGCGCCATCAGCTGGTGACCAAGTGTTCAAACACACAAGCCTGTGGGGACATTCCACATTCATGTCACCATAAATGTCTCCTTTGCAGAGTTTGTGGGCACTGAAGACGACAATGTTGAACAGCATGCGCAGAGTCGGAGGTTCACGTCCTTAGGAAGAGACCCTGCTTGCACTGCCACAGCTTCATTCACCGTTTTATAACCACTTTGTCGGCTGCCTCTTTTCTCTCCCCCAGTTTTGACCCTGTGGACGTAAAAACTTGAGGTTCTTCCCAAGTGTTTCAGAATGTAGAGGACGCTATAATGATGATAGCGAGATCAGCATGACAGAGCATCTTTCATTTAATCACTTACTCAGCAAGGTTAAGATTTCTTGCATAAATGAGGAAATATATAATTTTCAGTAATTTAGTGTATATATATATTTACCTATGTATGCATGAATCACACTGTGTTCATTTAGTAGAATTGTACTTTCAGGGTCTTAGTTCACTGGTTGACAAAAAAGACAGGCCACAGAATTGGTCAAAGGAAATGGATTTATTTATAGTTTTGGCTAGAACTGGGGAAAGGACAAGTGTCTCAGTTTCTCTCTACTGTGAGATAGAGGACGTGAAACAAGAGCCAGGAAGCACGCATGTATAGACTCCACCGGGGCTGGAGTGACAGCTGAGCATCAAGAGTACTTGCTGCCCTTGCAGAGGACCAGGGTTTGGTTTCCAGCACCCACATGGCTTACAATGTTCTTTAACTCCAGTTCCAGGGGATCTGATGCCTCTACTGGTCTTGGACAAAAGTAAATCAGGTGATATTTAAGACCCATAAAAATTAAGAAAATTGGGTGTTTATATTAAATATAATAAATAATTAGATGTTTCTTTTATATATGATATAGGGATTGCTTATTTAATGATTAGACATCTCCTTTACATGTTATAATAGGAATTAGTGAGATTTAGAATGCTGTATTACATTATTGGAAAACAGGAAAATTAAAGTAATGCTTATAAAGTTGATTTACTAGTCTTTTCTGTTTCCTGATTTACACAAGGAAAACATGTTATCAGTGTAGATAGGAGATTTAAACCAAAATAACCACTGTTATCAATTACAATAACAGCTTTCTAAATAGGAAAAAAACCTGGTATTTTGTAGGTCAGATTTTCCTCTTTGGAGCTGCTAACAGCTTAGGAATGAAAATGTGTTCCATCTAGTGTTCAAAGAACTGTTTGATTGTTGCTGTTGTATTGTCACACAAGGAGGAGCAGGAAGAGGAAGAAATCACTTTAACCCCACGTCACCTAACATTTGGGTGTCCCTTGAATAGGAATGAACATCCAGGAGAGCACAGCTGCCTTTTTAAGCAGACTGTTCTGCGGAGACGATGTTCTAGTTTCTGAAGCTTGAGTACAGAGCAAGAGTGTGTCCACAGTGAGGCCATCAGCACATCTGCAAGGAAGGCCAGGCCTGTGTTGTGTCCACAGTGAGGCCATCAGCACGTTTGCAAGACCAGGCCTGTGTCTGCCTCTCCATTGACACTTTGGGTAGAGATCATAAATGGTAAATTTTTGCCTAACCCATTTGTGGAAATAATGAACTATATAATGATCATAATAAGTAGTGGGAAAACAAAATAATCCTTTTTCTTTCTTTTTCAAAATTAACATAAGTATCGTGTGTCCTCCTCCTCATGGGGAGGCACATTTAATCCAGATGCTCATTTGTGAAGCATTTAACATAAAAGTGAAAGCAAAATTACTTCTGGTAATTGTTCATGAGAGCTGATTTGACTGTGAAAAGTGTGTGTGTGTGTGTGTGTGTGTGTGTGTGTCCCACATATTTGGGAATGCTGTTTATCTGGGCAAATACAGAAGACAGATTGTTGACAGTAAATGTTTCATCTAGGGTGAGAAAACTTTTATTTTGGTTACATATCTTTTTTACAAGCCAGATGACTCTTCTTCCTCGGAATTAGTCCCCAGAAGCCTTTGCACATGGTGAAAGTGTAGCTGAATGTGACAGATCAGCCATGTCTGTTAGTTCCAACAGAAGAATAGGCCATTATTTTCTCATTAGGCGACAGAAGAGGACTTCTGATGTTACCTCAGCTGTGTGCAGCTCTGGAGAGATGGCTTGCCAGAAGCAAGGGGATGTCTCCATTTCCCACAAAGCACTGCTTTTGGGCTTGAACACTCTGGAAATGAGCCTGTGCAGGCCATGTGTGTATAGTTTAGAGTGGCATTTCATTGTTACTATGCTTCACATGTGGGACAGGGCAAAAGCAGTGGCAAACAATGTTTTGGCTTGTCCAGCTTGGTGTCCCATTCTTGGATACAGAAGAAAGCACCACCCTTTCTGGGCCAATTTTGTTGATGCAAAATTAGAAAGAGGATTTGATGGACTAAAGGTAAAGGAGATGGATTTTCGACAGACAACATAGAGCCCAAGGAAGCACTGTGTGCACAAAGCTGTGGGTGAGCTGCGACCCTTGCTGGGCGGACATGAAGAGCGTCATAAGGACAGAAACCAGCTGCAGGATGAAAGCAAAAGCAGCTCAAGGAAAGAAGGTGGGGCATTGCGAGGGCTCAGCGGGAGGAGGAGGAGGAGGAGGAGGAGGAGGAGGAGGCCCCCAGCATGTTGTTAGTTGCATACTTGCATCCTCTTCAAGGATGAGGAGATGTGTGCATAAACACTGCACATCCTGTCTGGGTGGCCGTGAGATGGGCACTTCCTTGGCATTTCTTCTGCACAGTGGTTATGATCTGTTACCGTGGGCATTGTGTCCTGTCTGTTTGTGCACTGGAGAATTCCGCCGACAAGAAGTTTCTGTGAGCACACTAATGTCTTTGAGCCTGTGTATCTATGGCACGCTGTGTCTTAAAATAAGATTTGTGATGCTCTGAAGATAAACAAGATGGTGGAATGCCACATCTTAAAAGTCTGGAATTGAACCAAAAATACATGCAATCAGGCTTTAAGAGATTCATTTGCCAGCCTAAGCCTGGAGAAACTTTGGTAAGCTGTATAGACATACATAAATAGACAAATAATTAGCATGGGGCTTAAATTTCCTTTTGGTTCAAAATATTACCATTGGACAGTAGTCTCCACATTTACTGAGTTCATTCTACTCTAAAGGTTTTGTTTTTTGTTGTTTGTTTGTTTAGACTTTCCCTTTACAACCATAATAAAGTTAAATTTCCAGGCATCTCTCAGGAAGAGCCATTTCCATTTCTAGACATGCATCCTGGATTCTGTATGGTAGAATCCATTTTCTAATCTTTAAAGTCCTTACTCTCATGCACTTTATATATAAGGAACAGAGTTCTCCAGATGAAGCAGAATTGCCAAGAAGGGAGGGTCTGTTTTGTAATAAAGTCCTTAACTAAAATCTTCTGCAAGGCTATACATTCCTCCTGGGAAGACCAGCCACGTTGATGCCACCCTCCTGCCTGTGGTTGTCATGGAGATTCCGGGTGGGGCACAGATGAATGTGTCCTCCAATTCGTTCTGTTGGTGCCTTCACCAAAGCGGTATTGAGATGGAATTTTAGGAAGGGATTAAGTCACCAGGAAGAATCCTCCTGAAGGGCTGTGGGAATTCACTGTCCTTCCTGCCCCTTAAGACCCAATGTCTTGTCACTCTTAGCTGCTGCAACCTTAGAAGGCAGAGAGTTCATCNCTGGATCACTTTCGTGTCCGTCCTTTCTACTTTCACTCTGGTTTGTAAGTTGCTTGTAAATAAAGCTATTTTGATAAAATTATAATAATTGAGCTAGCTGTATATTTACAGCCTACAGTTCCTCTGTGTTTTCTTGTGTCTCTCACATGCCTGGATTCCTCCTCCTCTTCTTTTCTATCCCTGGAATTCCTGCCTATCTCTTCTGTCTAGCTATTAACTGTTCAGTTTTTTATTACACCANTCACAGCAATCCACCTTCACACTGTACACATATCCCACGGCACCTTTCACTCTAAGTGGTGAAGTCCTTTAGCAATGCCTTGACTTTTGTCCCTAACAGATCATAGCACAGAGGCCAGCTGAGACAGTCTGACCTGTTGCTGGGTTGCCATCTCCTCCCAATTGAAACATATCCTCCTGGAGGAAAGGGGTACAGTATACGCCAGGCTCATAAAGCCACAAGAAACTCAGAAGCCTCACTAGCCCCCCACCCCCAAGTTATATAACAGGGGAGGGGAGATTCTTAGTGGAGCTGCCTGTAGATTGTGCAGGGAACTCCAGGGAGGCAGCTTCCATGAGTTGTCACTTATTCTGATATGTGGGTCTTTTGGTGCCACAGCTGTCTTTGAGTCACTTGTGCTCTTGTACATGACCCCCATAAATTGATTGGTTCACCAACTGGACTGGGATGGGATAGTTTCCTTGGTCTATCATTGCCCTCCCTATCTGGCATAAATAGAAATAATCTCCCCAGGAAAGTCACACAGCACCTGTTGTGGTTGTAACCACAACAAGGGAGTGGATTACCCTGGAGGACAGTAGCTCTTGAAGATGCCTGGGCTGTGCTGCTCAGGCAAGGTCTGTGTGCACTGAACTTGTTTTGGAAGATAGTTCATTGTCTGAACATACTAGAGGTGGGCCACATTCCAGCTAGTTTTAANTGGATTAATGCCATGTTTTCATTCCCCCTATCTCTTCCTGCACTGCTTGCTATTTATATATTTATTATGCAAATATAGACATTCAGCTCCTGTATCTCAGCTACTCTGGCATCCTCCTGACCTATTGAAAGCAAATCTGTGGGTCTTGATTAGAGGAAGTCCCTGAACAGCTAGTCATTCATCTGCCTGGAATGTACTTAGAATCTGCTTTGTCCCTTTTCTCTCTTTGTATCACTGATGTCTGAGTCACATTGTTGGTTCTCTCTCTCTCTCTCTCCAGACATCTGTTATAAAGCCAGTCCTTAAAGAAAACCCAAACCAAATGGACAGATAGTAATAGACCCTTTGCTCTGAATTTCAGACCTATGTATATAGAGGTCAGGGTTCTGTGTTAGAAACATCACTGCAAAGTCAGCTGCTAATGTGTCATGAGCTGGAGGTAAGTTAGGATTCCTCAACCACCTCACAATCAACAAACAAAGAACATTAAAAGCAAGCAGGAGAAATTGAGCCACAGTGGCCTGCGTAATAGCAGTCCATCAAGTCTTCACTCCTTGAAAATTTGTTCAGTAGCTATTCATACTGAAGGAGAGAAGAAGAGAGANCAGAGGAAGAAGGTGAGGGAAAGGAAGAGATGGGGAGAAAATGAGAGAGAGAGAGAAAGAGAGAGAGAGGAAGAAGAGGAAAGAGATCTGTCAGAGAGTGGAACACAAAAGGCTTGGTTCTTCGGATATTAATTCTATTTGTTTATCAGCCCTTCAGCATATACACAGCTATCTAAATGATTTGAGTACATTTTATGTTGTGAGGGGAAACTTTAGTTCCTTCTTTCTTGTTTGTTTATTTTTGAGATAGGTTCTCCGGTAGCTCCTGCTGGCCTTGGCTGGCTATATAGGTAAGGATGGCTGTGAATGTTCAGTCCTCCTGCTGCTTTTCTCAAGTGCTGGAGTCATCTGTGTATCACCTCATCAGCTTCTTCTTAAATATAATAGCCAGAACCTCATTCTTCCATGTCCAGGAAAGAGAGCACAGAAACGGGGCTTAATAGGCCTGGCATGTTGGTGCATGCCTGTAATTCCAGCACTTTCGGGGGGGCAGGAAGATCCGGATTTTAAGGTCATCTTCTGCTACATGGAGAGTTTGAGGCCAATTTAGGCTATGGGAGACCCTTTCTCAAAGAAGAAAGTGCACAAGAAGATACTCAATGATGTTTCTTTAAGAAATTAGGGTGAAAGACAAAATCCACATGATCATCTCATTAGATTCAGTAAAGACCTTTGACAAAATCCCAACACCCCTTCATAATAAAAGTACTGGAGAGATTAGGGATACAAGGAACATAACATAATAAAGGCAGTTTGCAGCAAGCCCATAGCCAACATCAACTTAAATGTAGAGAAATTCAAAGCAATTTCACTAAAATCAGAAACAAGACTCGCTCCATGTCTATTCAATATAGTACTTGAAGTCTTAGCTAGAGCAATACAACAACTAAAGGAGATCAAAGGGATACAAATTTGAAAGGAAGAAGTTGAAGTATCCTTATTTGCAGATGATATGATAGTGTACATAAGTGACTCAAAAAATTCCACTAGGGAGCTCCTGCAGCTAATAAACACTTGGAGCAAAGTCGCTGGATAAAAGAAAATTAACTCACAAAAATCAGTAGCCCTCCTTTATACAAATGGCAAATGGTCTGAGAAAAAAAAATCACGGAAATAGCACTTTTCACAATAGCCTCAAATAATATATATCTTGGGGTAACTATAGCCAAGCAAATAAAATACTTGTATGATAAAAACTTCAAGTATTTGGAGAAAAAATTGAAGAAGATATCAGAAGATAGAAAGATCTCCCATGCTCATAGATTGGTAGGATTAGTATAGTAGAAATGACCATTCTACCAAAGGCAATCTACAGATTTAGTACAACCCCCATCAAAATTCTAACACAATTCATTACAGGTTTTAAAAGGACAATTTTCAGCTTCCTCTGGAAACACACACACAAAACAAAAAAAAAAAAAAAACAAGGATAACTAAAACTATCCTGAATACTAAAAGAACTGCAGGAGGCATCACTATTCCTAATTTCAAGTTGTACTACACAGCTGTAGTTAAAAACAAAACAAAAACAAAACATAGCATGGTACTGGTACAAAAATAGATACGTTGATCAGTGGAATCAAATTGAAGAGTCAGACAAAAATCCACACACCTACTGATACCTGATGTTTTGTAAAGAAGCCAGAAATACACGCTGGAGAAAAGTCAGCATCTTCAACAAATGATGCTGGTGAAACTGGACAGCTGCATGTAGAAGAATACAAATAGATCCCTATTTATCACCTTGCACAAAACTCAACTCCAGGTGGATCAAAGACCTCAACATAAAACCAGATAACCTGAACCTGATAGAAGAGAAAGGGAAGAATAGTCTTGAATTCAGTGGCACAGGAAAATACTTCACAAATAGAACATCGTTAGCACAGGCACTAGGATCAACAATTAATAAATGGGAATTAATTAATAAATGGGAATAAAAATGAAACTGAAAAGCTTCTGCATGGCAAAGGACACCATCATTTGGACAAAGTGGCATTCTACAGAATCAGAAAAGATTCTTATCAAGTCCACATCTGATAGAGGGCTAATATCTAAAATATATAAAAAAAACTCAAAAAAATGAACATCAAGAAAATAAATAACCCAATTAAAAATGGGGTACAGATCTAAACAGAGAATTCTCAGGAGAGGAAACAAATGGCTGAGAAACACTTAAAGAAATGTTCAACATCCTTAGCCATCAGGGAAATGCAAATCAAAACTACTTTGAGATTCCATCTTACACCAGTCAGAATGGCTAAGATCAATTACAGAAATGACAGCTCATGCTGGTGAGGATGTGGAGTAAGGGGAGCATTCATCCATTGCTGGTGGGAGTGCAAGCTTGTGTACCACTATGGAAATCAGTCTGGTGGTTCTTCAGGAAGATGGGAATCTATTTACCCCAAGAGTCAGCTAGGTATAACTGACTCTTGGGCATATACCCAAAGGATGCTTCATCCTACCACAGAGACACTTGCTCAACCATGTTCACTGCTGCTCTATTCATAATAGTCAGAAATTGGAAATAGCTTATATATTCTTCAACAGAAGAATGGATAAAGAAAATGTAGTACCTTTACATAATGGAGTATCAGTAGGCATTAAAAAATGAAACCATGAAATTAACAGGTAAATGAATGGAACTAGAAAAAAAATCATCCGAGTGAGGTATCCCAGACCCAGAAAGGCAAATATGGTATGTATTCACTTATATGTTGATATTAGTTGTTAAGTCAATGATAACCCAGCTATAATCCATAGAACCACAGAGGTTAGGTATAGAGTAAGGAACTCGGAGGGCCGGATAACTCTCATGAGGAAAGGGAAATAGACAGTTATGGGTAAATGGGGGAGCTGGAGTGGGAGGATCAAATGGCGAGCAGAGGGGAAAGGGAGACATGAAGGAATATGGGGTGAGAGAGCTAAAATTAGGGAGCATTTGAGGGGTACTATGGAAACAGTATAGTAGAAGTTTCATCTAAATGAAATCACAAATAATGGGGTAGACAGAGTCCCAGCTGGCTGTCTCTTACTACCAAATGAAGCTTCCAGTATGAGATTGGGTTACATTTAATTGAGCTGTTGGCCAAAGAAATCCCATGGAAATCTCTAAACCACATTAAAACTTGATAAAACCTGCAAGAGACTGTGATGCTTGCGTCAAGACACGTGTCTTCCTTATTCCTTCAGCACACGAGGCGGAAATGACACAGCAGAATGGAATAGTCAAGAACAGAAGAAACCCGTGCTGCCTGGTGCTAAGTCGAGAACTGTCTTCTCGGGAGAGGCAGATAGAAGTCTGTCTGTCTTGCCCTTCCTCCAGTTCCCTGTGATTCGTCCTATTTCAGTGTGTGAATGAAAATGAAACGGGGTTTCTTTGGCTCCCATCTCTCACTCATGGAATGGAAGCTGCAGGGTGGACATTATGCCATTAGGAATACTAGGACCTCCGTTTCTCATTCTCTGGCTCATGGAGTTGGGGTGGCCTGCTGAGAAGACTCAAGATATCTGTGCACTCAGCCTCTGAATTCCATGCTCCTGAAGTGCAGATGTCCCTGTCATCCTTGCTGTTAGCGTTAGTGCTGTGGCCAGTAGATTGACCCAGGGGTGTTACTACAGTCTGAGGTCTGTGCTGTTCTCTGCTTCACTAAAAGCCAGAAGTTCTTGGAAGGAACTAGGTTTATTCAAGGATGGCTTCAAGAATAACGGAGATTTACATCTCCATCTGCAAAGGCTCAAGGGTGCAGAGAGCTTTGAGGGGACAAGAGAGGGTTGCAGTGAGGCGAGGGCTGGGGACGGACAAGGACTTTCTCTTCAGAGTCCCTCCTCTTTGGATGTCAGCCTCCTGGAGCACCATCTGCATTTTCTTTGAAGATGAGCGAACTCTCGTGAGTACTAGGCAAAGGCTGTGTGACAGAGAAGGATGGATTTCTAGGGAACAGTACAAGATGAGGGGAGAGATTTGGAAGGAGAAATGAAGCAAGAGCTCTAAATTCACCCTTCATATCTAAATGTTCCTCTGAAATAACCAACTTCATAACTTTGAGGCTCTGCACATGTTTCTGCCTTTGTACTTACAGAATAAATATGGTTTCCATGCACGTGGTTATCTCTGTACTGTCAGTCCTTCATTCCAGTAGAGATGGGAAACTTTAGAATGGAAGGTCTTGACAGGATGAGATATGGAGAGCTTATAGCCCCCTGCAGTTATTTAGCAGAGACCAAGGGGAGGGCTTCTCTCCAGCAAAATGTGGTAGGGAAGGACAGGAAGCTACAGGAAGGGAGGGGAGCTGTCGGTTTCCAGTGAAGTGCTGTTATAGAGGGATAAGCCGTCCATAAAGCCACAGAGTCCTTTCCCAAAGCAGTTGGCCTATCTGCGACCACGCAGAGAATGTCAAGCTTAGGGCCACTCTCAAATGCACTTGCACTGAAACACAGTTGAGCAGATATTGAGGAGCTGTGGAAATACAGGCCCAACTGCAAGCTAGTAGCTCTTACCAAGGAGAATGGGAAAATAGGCAGCTGGGTAGAATGATATCCAGATTTGACCTTGATAATTACCCTTCATTCAACCAGAAGTTGACAGGATTCGGCCATAAAACAATTTATGTCACCGAGAGCCATTGAAAGCAACTGAGCAATCAGTCCTGAATTGGTTGAGATCGATAACTGGATGTTATATGAAAAAGAGGCAGGCAAAGAACACCCAGCCTAAAACAGTGTCTCCCCAGAGAAATGTCTCTGTGGAGAAGTATGGAGTACCATCAACCACACCAGTGACTTATATTGGGCCTTCAAGGAGGAGAACAGAGAAAGAGAAAAGATACTTAAGGAAATTATAACTGAAATGGAAATGTATTTTAAAACATTAATTTATATAGCCAGCAGGCTGAGAACAAGACAGATCACATTCGGGTTAGAAACCACGTGAAAAAATCAAAGATGGGCCAGAGAAGATGAGTGCCTGAGAGAGGTTTGCTGTGCCATGGTGAGGACCTGAGTCTGGATCCCTGGCAACCAAGTAAAAGCCTGGGCATAATTCATGCACCTGTAACCCCAGTGCCAAGGACAGAGACAAGCATATCCCAGGGGCTTGCTGGTCAACCAGACGAGCCAAAATAGTAACACTTAAGTTACATACGCGTGTGCGCGCGCACACACACACACACACACACACACACACACACACACACACACACACACACACAACCACACACACACACACACACACACACACACACACACACACACACACACTCACATCAGTAGAAAAATTATGTATTAAAAATATTTCTTCCTTCTTAACTGGTTAAATATGTAATTGTAAAAAACAATATATTTTGCAGTCTAGAGCATAGTATGTGATATATTTATCAATTTATTANAGATATGTAACTCATACTCTGGCTAAAAGGAGATCAGTGGCAACAAAACTGAGTTAAGGGAATGGTTTCATGTGGTAGCTCAAATCAGCAGGAATAAAAGTGGGCTGAATAATAAAGGTGTGAGTAATGCAGGCTTGACATCTTTTTAATCTCTCAGCTTCTTTAAAGACAGTGACATATAACTTGATGACTCTATCAGTTCGTGAAATATGTGTGTGTGTNTATGTAATACATGTAGTATTAATACCACAAAGAGCTGGGGGTGGGGATGACACTATGTGGGATTATTTTTTCTATCATTCAACAGTTCTTAGGGGTATAACATGACTAAAGAAGTAATTTTTTAAAACATAACAAAATCATCAAATACATGGGAATATGTTTGAAAATATTTACTTGATGTAAAAAAGTGGTAACAAACAGATTGAGTATCATAAAAGCCAGCAAGCTCTAGGAATCATCCCTCTGTCTCCACCTTCCCCAGAGTTGAGATGATAAGAGTGCGCCACCATGCCTGGCTTTGGGGACATCAAACTCAGGTCCTCATGCTTGTACAGCAAGCACTTCACCAACTGAGCCATCTTCCCTGGTTGGCCTTGGAATTGCTATGTAGCAAAGGATGACCATACACTTATGGTCCTCCTGCCTCCTGGAATGCTGATGTTGCAGGTTTGTACCTCCATGCCTGGCGTTTGCAGTGCTGGGTATGGGAGCCAGGGCTCCTCCACACTTGGCACACAAGCCAAGTGCTTTACCCATTAAGCCACATGCCCAGGGTTGCAGACACAGATCTAAGTCTACAGGGCNGGTATGGAGTTTACAGACTCTTTGTGCCTCTTTAAGATGAATTGTACAGAGATCTTGGATACTTATAGGAAAACAAATAATACATTAAGGCAATGATAGGTATAGAGGAACTTGGAGGCAAGCCAGACCTCACTTGTGGCCAGGCTCTAAGAGGGCCCAAAGGGGAAAGGGACTGAGGTGAAGGCTAGTAATACAGCACCTGCCTTGTGAAGCTCAAATATGGACTTTTCCTAGCGTGTGCCCATTGTCAGATGAAGCTAAGTATGGACTTTTCCTAGCATGTGCCCACTGTCAGATGAAGCTAAGGGCTTCTGTCGTTTCTTTGTGGTAGCCTTTCCTGTGTTAGTCTCTGGAAACTCCATGTCCCCTGTCCTCTCCTGTTTCCTACTCTCCTGCCTCTCAGGCTCTACTAGTCCTGTCTTGCTCTCTGGCTTTGTGGTGTGCATTCAGCCAGTGTGGGAGCACAGGTGAGAGCCTGAAAGGAAGAAAACACAGCTTGCAGCTGCATACCTGTGTCCACTGTGGGTCACAGCTCCTGCCTGTTGGCTGGTGTCTGTCTCTGTGTGTCTGTCTCCCTTCTCTCTTTCTCTTCTCTCCCTCACCCTCCTCTTTCCCTCTGTCTCATTCCTGTAACAGCTGCTTCCTCTTTTGGTTCCTCAACCTTCAAAGGCGGTGGACAGTAGCCACCCTTACTATTCTTGGGGCCCACACTCTCCCTTGTGATCCCTGATAACAGTTATAATCTTATAACTATTCTGGTTTAAACTGTCCTCACATTATCCAGTGATCATGGCGCTGTTTTTCACCAGGACTGACTGATATGAAAGGCAGATCAGAGCTGCAGCTTGGGCAACATTAAGCCTGGATGTGAAGGGAGTAGAGCAGAGGTAGTTTGATGCTGGATTTGGAATTCAAGAGAGGGGTGAGGAAGGAGGAATTTTGGACAACAATCCCAGAAAAAAGATGCAAAAAATTAAAACATTGCTTATGGAGTCATTTGTGTATCTTTGTGATGTTTTGGATCTGCCGTGGAACGTTTGGGAAGCCCAGTACTGTAGGCTTGGGAGACTGCTGACAGTTGATTGTTTTACTGAATTCTTGGCAATAACCTTAAGACAACTAAGAATTGAATTAGTTAGATTATTATAGCTTTGAAGTTATGCTCTGATTTTAACACTAGTACTCTAAAAAAAATTCCAAGCTAGCACAGATAGCTTGAATGTCTGNTCAAACATTACCTCTTTTATTCCGTGGTTTACACCTGATTGAGGGATCCAAACCACATCACTGTAGCCATTTACTGACACTACATTAACTCCAGAGACTGAAGAATCTCAGGCACCCACCAGTCCCTTCCTGCAGAGAACTGATATCTTTGCAGAGATTCCTTGTAATCTGTTTTAAGAAAATTTGTATTCAGTTGTCAAAGCATGTCTCTAAGTCTACTTAAACTCTTCATCTCATAATTCCAACACCTAATTCATGTGGAGTTGGTATTAGTTGATTATCTTTTTCGCTCAAGTTAAAATTTTTTTGTGGTTTGACTGGGGGTTTGTTTTATAGAAATTTGTCTATGATGTTAGGAGATGGAATCCTACTCTTTTATTCATTTTCTAGACAGGACTTCATACATCACAGGCTACACTTCTTATGTAGTTGAGGATTACACTGAATACCCAATCCCCCTTCTGAATTCTAGAATCACAGGTGAGTGCCACCACACACAGTTTGGGTAGTGCTGGGGATCAAATCCGTGTCTTTATAATGCCAGGCAAACACTCCTCACTGAGCTACATCCTCAGCCTTAAGTGTTTTAAACATGTAGCAGACACCTACTCAGATGGAATTTGTGCATCGTGGTCTACTTTCCTGTGCAATGCTTCCAACGTGGTTGGATGTGTGGATACTTGGTCTTCTTGGTCTGTCCAGTTCTGTGGAGGTTCTGTTCTCTGCTCAGACTGCTAACAACCATCGTGCTGCAGCATATCCACAGAGTCACCAGTGCAGGCAGAATGTGTTCCAGACCCCGTCCACACAGATATGGGTCACCAGCCAGCAGGGTACTGTATAATAGGAAAAGGTTTTCTCCACCAACAACCACAAGGTGGTTGTGTATTTGTGAGTAGGTATGTGCATGTGTGCACTAGAGATGAGAAAGATACTATCTAAAGGTAGCCAGATGTGGAAATGGCCTTCTCTTTGTACTTCCTGTTAGTCAGGTTCAGATTCATTAACTCAGTTTGGTTCATCTTAGCTTCAAAAGATTCTCAAAAAACTGGAAAAGACTTGAAACCTGAATCACCAATATGAAAATGTTATATGAAAAACATACAAATCTAATCTCTAAAAAGTTGAAAGAATTGAAACTGTTCAGCTTTAAGAAGGCGTAGGATGACTGGGAATGTGATTCCTTGGTGGTAGAGTGTTTGCCTAACATGAAGTAAACCCTTATCACTACAAAAGTAAGTGAATAAATAATCATGAAAAGAAGGAGAAGGGAGAGAAAGAGGAAAGAGGGGTGGTAAGGCAGGAGAAGGAGGGTAGGGAAGGAGAGGGGTGGGAGGGAGAAGGGAAAGGGGGAAAGTGAGAGGCCAGGAAGAAATAGCACATACCATGTGGTTCCAGCACTTGGGAAGCGAAGGAAGGGAGATCATGAGTTCAAGGCCAGNCTGGTATGGGTGCCATCCCTGAATGCCTTCTCGTAAGATCATTCTGTGAACTAGGGAAGGAGATGCCCCATTTTTCTTAAGTCTAAATAGTTCCTGAAACACGTAGAGGATGAGTAATATACCTGAGCCACACAGTCAGTCCACTGCAGTTGGCAGTTGCTCCCTGGGTCAGATTCCTGGGCAGGTGCCCATCCATACCACTGCAAAGTATCTAAAGACATTGCCTTTGTCAGCATAACGAGCAGGAGAATTCTTAGTGGGATCTAGTTTTGTCTCTGTTACAGTGGGAGTGGGGTCCTACATGGGAAGATAACCAAATCAGTCTTTCCCTTCATTTGGATGTTGTGATCCGTTGTCAGGAGCCTCTAGTGAGTCAGCTGATGGTGGCACCACACCCTTCCATTGTTAAGCATTGGCTTTCTTTTTCTGCCTCTAGAAATGAGGAACTGTGTGAAGTTTAACTGCAGTGGATGCAATGTATTCATTCTTTTGGAGGATTATATTGCTCTGTGTGTGTGTGTGTGTGTGTCTTTGTGTGTCTGTGTGTCTGTGTGTGTACATGTGAAGGCATGTGGTTGATGTCTTAAGGCTTCTTCAAGCACTCTCTACCTTGGCTGTTTTGTTTTGTCGTTTGACCTTTTTAAAGATTTATTTTTACTTTATTTGTGTGACTGTTTTGCCTGCATGTATATACATTCACCATTCACCACATAGGTGCTTGGTTCCCTTTGAGGTCTGCCAGAACAGGACGTCAGATCCTCTGGAACTGGGAACTGAACTGGAGTCCTCTGTGGTACAGCCAGTACTTTAACCTCTGAGCTGTCTTTCTAGCCCCTTACACCTTAGTTTTTGAGATGGGGTCTCTCACTGAACCTGGAGTTGCTGTTGGGGCAAAACTGACTGTCCACAAGCTGCAAGTATCCTTCTGTCTCAGCGTCCCCAGAACTCGGTTTACAAGCTCATATCATCATGCCCAGCTGAAGCACTTCATTCTTTTTTTAAATTGTAAACTTTATGTGTATGAGTATTCTGTCTGTATATTTGTATGTGTACCATGTGCATGCCTGGTGTCTGCAGAGGCTGGAAGAGGGCATCGGATACCCTGGAACTGGAGTTACAGATGGTTGTGAGCTGACACGTGGGTGTTGAAAACCAAACANGGGTCTTCTGCAAGAGCAGTAAGTGCCCTTAACTGCTGAGCCACCTCGCAGCTGCTGAAACTCTGCTCTAACAGCTACAAAGGCAGACCGAATCTTTCCAGACTCGGGTGATGCTGTTAGTTTGTCTGTCCAGGACAGTGGCTGTGCCATTGTGAAGCCTCACCAGGAGTGAAAGCCTGATGAGAGGTTAGTGGTAGAAAATCAGGCCAGAAGGAGTTGAGGTTGAGTCCAGTCTACAGAAGGGTTCAGTCTGGTTTGATTGCACAAGAAAAAAATCAGATTTTTTTGTTAATATACAGTGACATGTATTTGACATATAGGAAAATATATTTTAGTCCTACTAAGTGCCAAATTCCTAGAATGTTACCTTGATTTTAAAATCGTCTATGCTTTCTGTTTGAAAGTGAGGGTTGTACTTCCTCACCTGAGACCAAGCCTTCTAACCAAGGCTCTGTTGTATAAATATTCCATGTCAGCAGAAGTGAGAAATGGTCTGCTTTTCAACTAACTGATGAAGGTGGAGAAGATTTAATGTCCGTGGAACTCATTATTATTTCAGTATGTTCTGAAGAGGGATTTTCATGGCTCTTTGTTTCCATTAATCATGCTGTAGTTTTCCAGGAAGAACTCAAGAAAAATGGAAAAAAAAAGAGAGAAAGAGAGAGAGAAACAGAGATAGCTTTTTAAAAAGGTTTATTGTTGAAATTTCCAAATATATTTAAACAGTAGAGATAATACTGTTATGACCTTCACTGTTACAACGCCAACCTCGACAGTTACCAACACAGTCAGTCTTGCTTCCTCTCCAGCTCTCCTTACATCTTCCCTCCTTCCTCGGAACGGTTTTGGAGTCAGTCTCCAAACCTGTACAGTCTTTCCCACCTGTACAGCCAGCCAGTTCCAGTCCCCATGGAGACAGGGGGCATGGGTCTCTGCAGATCCCAAACTGCACAGATGCTCAAGCCCTTTGTATTAGGTGATGTCTACAGAATACCTGCACAGTCGCCTCTCACGAATCCTAAACCACATTTTGATTTCTAATAAGCCTAATCCATGTAACTCCTTGTTACATCATATCATCTGGGGAGTAGCATTAGGGAAACATCTGAATGCTTCCACTCTGTGGTTGGTTGATCCACAGATATATAAATCCTAAGACCACAGACTACAGATGCGTTCTTGTTTTAAGGATTGTATTCCCAAGCACAGAGTCAGTGCAAAGCCAGGGACAGCACTGCCACTGGGTGAGTGTGTCAGTCAGGACCCCAGTGGGCTCAGCTGTTCCCTCTGTAGTGCGTCCAATGTCCGTTAAATATATAGGTTCATTTTTGTTGTTTGTTTTGCAACTTGAAAAAAATACATGTAGGATTCACATCATAAGCCTAGATGCTGCCCATTTCTGAGATAACAGTTATCATGCTTCCCAATCCTCTGTGTGAATCAGTTGGATTCAGGTCTGGTGTTTTTCCTTCATTTTATTTTAATTATTAATAGTATGTTGTGTCTACGTAAGGTTGTGTGTGAGCGTGCGCGCACACCTGCCTATGCCTGTATTGCGTGTGTGTGTGTGTGTGTGTGTGTGTGTGTGTGTGCACCTTTGTATGCAGGTGAGCACTTGCCCTGGCATGCATATGGAGGGAACTTTAGGGAGTCGGTTCTCTTTCCACCATGGGTTCCAGGGATCAAACTTG
Organism: Neotoma lepida; assembly: GCA_001675575.1. Classification (NCBI taxonomy): domain Eukaryota; kingdom Metazoa; phylum Chordata; class Mammalia; order Rodentia; family Cricetidae; genus Neotoma; species Neotoma lepida. The sequence goes on along the minus strand of LZPO01087261.1, from coordinate 31,929 downwards.
GTTCCTTGGGATGTACTGAGAGCACTTTTCCTACCAAGCTGTCTCTCTGGCCCTGAGTCTTTCTTTTTACAAGAATACTTCACACATGGTGCCGTGAGCTTCCTGTTGTTCACGTCAGCAGGAAGAGATGCTAAGTTGACTCTTGGTGTTGTTAATATTGTTAATATTGTTAATATTGTTTTTGTTAGATAATGTCACTCACACCCTTTCCTTAGACATTTCTTTATCAGTTTGTCACCTGACACTCTTAGCCACTCATGATCATCACCTAAGTCAACCATTTGAACCACCATTAAATCAACAAATTGAGCTGCTTCAATTTTGCAAAATGGAGATATTCCTATCCTATAATTACTTCTACTTTTACTGGTTAGAATAATTTGCCAAATGTTATTTTCNTAAGAGTTCACAATTTGAGTNGAAGGCTAGAGAGTCAGCACCACCCTACTGTATTTTCTCAGCCTTAAATCATGCAGACATTGATTGCTGCTTTTAATGTCAAATTAATCCCTCAGAACTTCCTTTATACCTGCTCCAGCCTGACGATCCCATCGCCACAGCCTGGTCTAGGCCCATATAATTTTTGTGCCTGGACCATTGCTGAATGGCTACAGCTCACTTCTCTGACTGCTTTTCATCACTTGATTCATTATGTACTACATACTCCCTGACTTTGGAAAGACCACTGGCTGCCACAGAACTGCCCTGGCCAAAACCCAAGCTCCTTGCCCCAGTTCCACCAACCTCCATGGCTTGATCCCCATTTTCCACTCCTCTACAAGAGCTTCATTTATTCAGTCACACAGTCAGCAAGAGTTCATGGGAGTTACCTGCAGCAAGCTGCACTAAATAACTCAGGTGTAAACACTGTGGTGGCTCCAGAGTTAACACTCGGCTGCAATGGCCGACAGGAACAGAAGGTGCAGTGGGGTGAGGGTACCATAGGGGAGAGCACAACTTTAGGGACCCAAGCAGGAACTCATCTGATTTTGGAGGTCTTAACAAGGCTTCCTTGAGAAGATTGTAGCATCTCACTTGAGCCATACAAAACAAGTAGACCCCTCGCCTCATTGCCGTGTGTATAAGAGATGCTCTGCAAAGGCCAGCTCAAATCTAGCCTGTGGAAAGCTCCACTGGTTCCCTTCAGCTTCTGAACTACTCTACCATTCCTCTTCATTCATTCAACAAATCTAGGTTTCCCATTAAATGAATGGGAACTGTCCCGGCACTGAGACCTGGCAGAGAATAACTGGTTCCCTGCTGTCTGGAGAGTACATTCGAATGAAAAGAGGCAGACAGTATAAAGCAAGCAAAAATATGTATATGGTGTGCTAGATGGTGGTGGACTTTATATGAAATAAAAATACGGAGATCAGGTGATAGGTAGAGAGAAGGCTCCCACACTGAGGTGACATTGAATGTGTAGATGATAAAGCAGAGAAGACCAAGGACTGTGACTGTCAAGGTCATGAAACCAGGAGTGTGTTTGCATTAGCCTTTGCACTGTCTCCTCGTGAAGGTGGAACTTCACCATCATCCTGACAGAGCTTAGGACCTCCTAGGACACACAGCTCTGGGCAGATCTGGGAGGGTTGCTTCCAGAGGAGTTTCACAAAGGAGTGGAGACTCATCCTACGTGTGAATGACACCATCCTACGGGCGGAGTCCTGGGCTGAATTAAAAGAAGAAAGTGAGCTGACTGTGGATGTAGTGTGAGCAGCCGCCTCCTGAGTCTGCTGCCACACCCTCCACGCCATGATGGACTGTACCCTCCAACTATGAGCCCAGAATCATCCCTTTGCACATCAGCACGAGGAACAGTAACTAAGACACTCGGTGTCGCTCATTCAGCCTCTCACTGCATATTACCTGCATTCATCGCTGACCTATCACACGGGCTGGAAGACGGTATTCCTCTCATTGTTTTGTGGGGTTACTGGAGGCCAAGCTCATCACATGGTCTGGAAAGCCGTATTCCTCCCATCGTTTTGTGGGGTTACTGGAGGCCAAGCACTCTGCCTGTGGTCTCTTGGATGTTGCTGTTGTTCCCCTCACTCTCAAGTTCCCCACTTATTTATGAGGCTATCAAGTGGCAGCCCTTGTTGACTGTAAAGAGGGCTCGTCCGAGCTCTGGATGAACCCTGTATGCTGTAGGACACTTACACACTTTCCCCCGCCTAATATGAAAAGATCATTTTGGGGAAAGATAGTGCAGGTGTATGCCACCATACCTGGGTGGCAGGATTCACTTTTACTTGGGACTAAGGAAGTGTCCAAATCAGATGTCACTAGTATTTACAATGTATTTTGATCATATTCTTAACCTTCCCACAGTTCACCCCAGACAACCCCACCCACCCAGCTTCATGTTTTCTCTCTCTCTTAACAAAACAAAACAACAACAAAAAACCCCAAGAAACCACCAAACTTAAATAACAACAACAGAAAGCACACAAAACAAAACAAAAAAAACCTTGCAAGTCTGCTTTGTTTGTGAGTTGGCTAACTACTCTTGGGCACAGGGCCTGCCCTGGAGTGTGGTAGACGTCCCCAGAGACACTCCATTGGAGAAGGCTGCTTTTCATTTTCACAGCACAGTATCAATTGCAAATAGCTTCTTGGGTCGGGGTGGGGCTTATGTCCACGCCTCCTTCTCGGTGCTGGGATTGTGTCTGGTTTGAACCTGTGCAGGTCTGGTGATGCATGCTGTCACCATCTCTGTGAGTGACCATGTGCCTCAGCCCTGTTGTGTTTGGAAAATTCTGTTTCCTGGGGTCATCTGTGCCTCTAGTTCTTACAATCTTCCACATGCTTGGAGAGTCTGTGTGACACCTTTGGCCATTGAATCAAAAGGACATTAACCCTTTTCTAGTTCTAGTGATTTTCCTTGATAGCATATGCTGTGTAATTGGGGCATTGTCTCCCCAGTATATGGTAACTCTATTTAAATTCATTTTATATATGTATATAGCTTAAGAAGCTTCCTTGGCTGTAGATTTCCATGTGGTTTTGTACTTTTTAAGGATGAGTTTAGTATGTAAAGTTACAGATAACAAGTTTGTATAGATACTATGTGATAGAGCAGCAGTGTCTGGGGGTCACTGGGGATCCTGTGCCATCAAGCTATGCTGTGATGTGATTCTGTTTGTTCCAGTGACACCTGCAGTGATGGTGTGAAGTGTGGTGGGTAAGCATGATGGGGTATTTTTCACTGGTATGGACTCACTGTTAACAATGTTCTGATTATTAACACCATTGATGAAAGTGACACGTTATTGGCCCTGAGCACACATCTTCTTTAGTGTCCTGTGCGCTAAGTTCTTCCACATACCAAACTGCAATAGTTTTCTATAGAAAAAGTCATTGTTTGAGTTGAAATCTAAGCATTTTATCTTTAAAGAATGCATACAAACTATCATTTTATTAGAAAATGAATTAAGTAAGTTTGTCACAGGAAGGAAAATAATTCATTGCTAGCCAACAATNAAATTAAGCTTTCAAATAAAACCAAATTTTGGAAATTTTGCATCTTAACTGTGAACCAAAAGCTTCCTAAAACTTGCGAGGACTTTCATTATGAGATCCGTGTTGAATGGGAAGATGTTAACAAACGTGATACTGCTTTAGTGAGATGTGTCAGGGCTAGGAAGGTCCACTAACTCGATGGACTAATGTTTTTCAAATGACTAGGACCTCAAGTTACAGACTGATAAATGGATACAAGAGTGTCTGAAGGTCAAGCATAGACCAGTAGATTTTATGGTATCTAGTATGAAAAGTTGATATGGTTTCAGTGTCCACATTATAGTAACCATTAAAAAAACAGCACTTGTCACTTGTCAAGTGCTGATATAGTTTCAGTGGAGAATGCCTACACAGTCGTCTAAAAGGCAGGAAAATACTCTATCCCTCATTTTGCAGTTGTGTGTTTCTGAGACCAGACTGTCTGTGAGTCAGGGAGAGCAACAAGGCATAGCAGTGGGGGTGGAAAGCAAAGCCTTGCTGCTAGCCCACACCATAAGGAATTTGCACCAAAAGTATTATAATTGTTTTATAAAGTATGACTATTTTTCCATTAAAAATAAATTGTTTAGGGGCTGGACATATGACTCAACTTTCTCTTTCAAAGGATCTGAGTTCGAGTCATAGCACTCACATGATGTAACCCCTGTTCCAGGGGCTCCAACATATACACATGTGGTGTGTTTATATACGTGTAAAACATTCACACACAGGAATCTAAAACAACTTGTTTGTATTAACATGCAATTCGTTTCCCACTATTAATTTTAAATATTTGAATATTCTGAGTCTCAATTGTAAATAGTAAATGTTAGAAGTTTACTTATGTCAACATAAGTTGACATTGATATATCTGCTTAGATATAAACTAAACTCTGGGATCCTCAGTAAGTTTTTAATATAAAGTGTCCCGAGGTTTAAACACATGAGAGTGCTGATGTAGAGTTAATTATCATAGAATGGAACAACCAGTGAGCAGCAGGACATCAGTCTGGATACTCCGGAGAAGCAGAACTAGTGGTTTCTCTCTATGTTAACATGTGTAAATTACATGTAACACACAAAAACAAACATACAGTAATCGTCACAACAGCTGTGTACATGTATACTGTGAACATGCAATAAGAAGCTGGCCTCTGTACATACAGAGTCTGGAAGTCCCACAGTCTGCAGTCAGCAAGATACAACACAGTGGATTACCATGGTAGTTCTGGTGTGAGGCTCAGGAACCAGGAACCAGGAGAGTAGATATCAGTTTCAGTCCAAGGCTTAAGAGGTGAGACCGTGGCCCCAGCAAGGAGACAATCAGAAAGAGGGTCCCCCTCTTAGCCTCTGGTTCTCCTCAGGCCTTCAACAGACTGGGGAAGTCTGTGGGACAATGTGGGCAGTAACCAGCTTTCCCAGTCTCCCGATTCTACCGCTCACCCCTTCACCAACACTACTATAGACAGACCCAGAAGAGCGTAGAATGTTTGGTTATGAATCTGGGCCCCAGGGCCCATTCACACTGACTCATAAAATTAATCACAGCACCCAAGGGTGCTATGTCTGTGGTTCCGTTGGCCTTGATGCTGTGCTAGAGTAAAGTCTATCCTTTCCCTCTGTATTGAAAGGAGGACTGTGTCCTTTTAAGCGTATTCAGAAAATCAGCACATCATGAAAAAAATTAATCACAGCAGTCAGCAATGAAGATGGTGTCACTTTCCCTTGTCACGTGAATGAATACCTAGACAGTACAAATCTATATACACTCTGTTAAATAGACGGATACTTCTCCGTGCTTCAAACATGAAGGTCAGAGGGTAAGTGAGCCTCAAGCCTCACTCTGAGATCAAAGAGCCCTGTGAAGTTCTGTTTCATTTTATTTGTTTCCTGTAGCCTGTTCTTCCCCCCTTCCTGTATTTTTGCATTTTCTGTCTGTATTTTCTTGTCTCAGTTATGTACTTATAAAATGCACATTTTGCTTTATGCAGTATCTTCCTACACAGTAGCAAGATGTTTAGATTTTTTTTTTCTTTTTTGTTATTAAAACATTCAATGTACAACTGCAGGAGAGATAATATACAGATATCTTGAACATAAATAGAGGTACAAATTCTTATCCTAATAGTGAAATGTTTCACTAAAGCATGCCCAGTGATTGGGCAAAACCAAAACTTATTTTATACTACAGTCATCCTAGGGTCCTTCCTGCTAGGTATCCTCCCTGGATCTGTGGGTTGCAAAATAATTGTCCTTTGGTTTATATCTAGTATCCACTTATTAGTGAGTACATACCATGTTNGTCCTTCTGAGTCTGGGTTACCTCACTCAGGATGATATTTTTTTAGTTCCATCCATTTGCCTGCAAATATCATATGGTCATTGTTTTTCTCTNCTGAGTAGTATTCCATTGTGTATATGTACCACATTTTCTTAATCCATTCTTCAGTTGACGGGCATCTAGGTTGTTTCCAGGTTCTGGCTATTACAAATAATGCTGCTATGAACATAGTTGAGCATGTATCTTTGCGGTATGATTGAGCGTTCCTTGGGTATATACCCAAGAGTGGTATCACTGGGTCTTGAGGAAGATTCATTCCCAATTTTCTGAGAAACCACCATACTGATTTCCACAATGGTTGTACAAGTTTGTACCCCCACCAACAGTGGAGGAGTGATCCCCTTGCTCCACATCCTCTCCAGCATAGACTGTCATCAGATTTTTAGTGTTTTTCATCTTAGCATCATTTACAAGGTCTCTCCGTTTTACCCCATCTCGTAAGGAAGGCCACACAGACAGATGGTTTGACAGACAGACACTTTCATTCTTTGGTCACATACAGGCAGTTGGAGATTTGAAGGCAACATTAGAACATTTTACGTTTTCATATAAATGTGTGAAAAGACATCTTGAAGCTATAAAATTTATACAACTTTGTTTTGCCTTTTGTCCCCAAGCTCATGTCATCAAACAGCCTTCATGGATAATCTCAGTGGAAGTGTGACCTTTGAAGGTCTGAAGCCTTGAGATATGACTAGCCCCTGGCTTCAGCTTCTTGACTTTATTGCTGTGTGCTCCTGGGCAAGTCATTCCACCTCTCTTGAGTTTAGTCTCTAATATGTAAAATTGGGTTAAAAATGGTGTCTATTTCTTGGCATTGACAGGATTGAAATGATTTCGTATTTGTCAAGTTCCTCACACTGGGAAGCATTACTTGTGTTTTTGTTAAGTTAGAGTCAAAGAGAGAAAGAGCCACTGAGAAGTTGGCCTTGTTCCTGTGGCACACAGTCTGCTCCTTTCTTTAGAGCACCTCTGCCCTGTTATTGGCAGGAGGAAATGACTTGTTCACAGAGCATTAGTAGTGGTTCTGGTTGGCAGTGGTGGCACCTTAATGTGTCATGTTGTGATTTGAATAGCTACTTAGAATGCTGAAGAAATTTATATAGGAGATGTGGCTTAGCTGGTAGAGCACGGGCCTAGCATGCAGTAGTCCCTGAGTTTGATCCCCGAACCACATAACTGGGCATGAAGGCAAATTCCTCTTGTTCCAGTGCTTGGGAGATGGAGACAGGAGGATCAGAAACTCAAGACCAGCTATGTAGTAGATTTAAGGCCAACCTGGATTACATGAAACCTTATCTCAAAAGAAAAGAACTTTATATTAAATATTCGAGGTAACCATTAGAATTCTGTCAGTGTGAGAAGCCAGATCTGGTAATGCATACATGTCATCCCAGCATTCAGGAGTCTGGGGTAGGAAGATAAAGAGTTAAGGCAGAACTGAGCTGTAAAGTGAGATCCTGTTTAAGAAGGAAGAAAGGAAGGAAGCAAGGCAGGGGAGGGAGGAAAAGAAAGAAGGAGAAAAAAATAAAAGCAAGCTCAGTGGGAAGTCAAGAGCAGAGATTCATAGGTCCGAAAATTGTTGACTGTGTAGACAAAGAAATTAAAGTTATAATTCCTTTCATATTAAACATAGTAAGCTACCTAGCCTTTTAGGGCTCCAAAGCCATCTTCATTTTCATTCCATCAAGATATTTCTAGTGGGCTGAGAGCAGATCCGTCAGTATAATGCTTATTGTGTACACATGAAGATCTGACTTTTATCCCCAGCACTTACAGAAAAAGCTAGCACAGTTGCCCCCCATGTCTTTACTGCCAGCACTGGGGAGACAGAGGGAAGATTGCTAGCCAGCCAGTCTAGCCAACTTAGCTCCAGGAGCAGCATGAGCTCCTGTCTCAAAAAATGAACTGGACATCAATTAAGAAAAGCATTGTCTGTAGACCTCTGGTCTCCAAAACATATATACCCTTGAATACACACACATGCACGGGGAAGGATGAGGCTATTTGTACCTGGACATGTTGNTACATGCCTATAGTCCCAGAACTTAGGCAGTAAGGTTGGAGGGTCAGGAATCAAGGCCAACTTCAGCTCTGTAGTGATTTGAGACCACCTAGGTAACATGAGACCCTGTCTCAAAGAACCAAAACAAAACAAATCAGTAGTGACAGAAAAGAGGACTTGGAGTGCCCTGTTCTCTCAGGCCACAGGAGATAGAGATTAACAGTGCCAGGAGCAATGAGGTCAGAGGGGCCAGGTAGCCTCTTGGTGCTTTCCGTGACTAAATAATTACTGGCACAAGGAATAGTGTTTTCTCTGCTTTCCCTTGCCACTGGGAAGATGTCATTCTAGAAATGCTAACTAAGTGTTGGGAAAAGAGGAGTATGACAGATGGAAGAGCATTGTAGATGCCCTCTTACTTCGAAATTACTGAGCCGAGTTGTTCAGTGTTTCCCTCATATAAGCCACTGGCTCCTTTCTGGGGAGAGAATGCTGTTGAAATTACTTCTTAGATGGGTGCTCTGGGGTACAGCCAGGTTAACTTTGAGCTGTGAATTCATAAATACTTTTGTTTAACATATAATCGATTTAAATAGAACCATTCAACAAAATGCAAACATGGTAATTGGTGTAATTTTATTTTTTGTGAGAAACAGCATAGAAGAATATGCTGATTTTCTTCTCTTTTCTTCTCTTAACTATCAGCACAGCCAGAAGTCTGGCAGAATAATCATTGAAGTACACAGTAAAGTCCCAGATGGAAACACAAACAGGGGCTACCACTGTGCCTTTCTTGTGCTTTGAAGCTCAGCCCCAGACAGAAATACGTTCCTAGTATAGATGCAATCATTTCCAATACCTTCTAATCACTGGATTGTATTTAAAAGAAATCACTGGAGGAAGAGAGTTGCTTTTAATTATTTTTGAATATTGGTTAAAATGATCATTTAATATATATTTTTATTTTTTGTAGCACAAACATAAATGAAATAAAAATATGGCCTCTTAGTATTTTAATATATATTTTGAGAAAGATATTTTTATTTTGAGCTACAGATTTTAGAATTAATTTTCCTGCTTTTCTCACTATGGAATGAAGAAAGAGCAAGGTTAGATAAATGTCCTTGATTTGATTTGGGTTTTTGTTTGTTTGTTTGTTTTATTATATTTTGTTTTATAAGGTTCAAGGGCATCAGTGTGCTCCTCTGATTAGGAATTTAGGACTAAGACAAGTCTGTTCTAACCCGACATGTAGTCAGACTTTCTTTGGACCACCAGCTCGCTACCAACTCTTCATACTTAAATTAACCCGTTCATGTCAACCTACATTCTGCCATGTGGCTCCTTTCCTCTCCTGCATACTGTACGTCCAACTTACTCTGAGTCTTACTGGCAAATCTCCACTTCTCTGATTCTTCCCCCAGAGTTCCTCCTTTTCCCTGGAAGTCCTGCCTATCCTCTCCTGCCTAGCTATTGGGTGTTCAGCTCTTTATTACACCAATCAGAAGGTACTTTATGCAAATGAAGTGAAACAGACAGTGTACAAAAAGATTATCCTACAACATATCCCCTTTTTATCTAAATGAGAAGGTTTTAGCTCTAACACAGTAAAACTATATACAATAAGAACAATTATCAGATAAGAATTACATTCAAATGTTCAGTCCATTTGTATTTGGCGAATTCAGAGAAATTATTATCTATCCTATTTTGTTGAGTCCAAAGTTTTATACCTAACCCACTTTCTATCATAACTTGTATTACTAACCTAAAAGTATCCTTTTATTTCTTAAAACATTTTCTTTGATAAACAACTTAAGCTTTTATGTCTGTCTCTCAAGCTTTATAAATTTTACATCTCCTTTGTGAGTTTTTTTCCTTGAATTTGGTAACAACAAAAATGGTATAAGTGTCTAGTCTTCAACCCCATCAGAGACATGAGAAGGATAAAATATTACCTACGTAAACAGGAAGTTCAGAACAAACAACTCCCAAAACTATAGAAATGACAGAGACAGCTGACTGCCTGGACAGTCACCCAAGGTTCCTCTGCACTGTTGGGGCATCCATATTCTGCCCACCCACAGGCCTAGAATATCTGACAGACTTTTCTGTGAAATGGGAATTTTGAAGGACTAGCCTACCTTGTCTAGGCAAAGTTTGGCAGTTACCTTTCTGTGAGTCCTGCTTGCTCAATTTGGACGGCAGTCGAGGCAAGGGCAGTTTCTTACCCACATGGCGAGTTTTGTTACATTGAAAGCAAACTCCATATGGAGGTTCTTTGATGTCCATCATCTTCTCTGAAGTAGATTGATACTGCCAGGAGCAGACATGTCCCACTGTCTGAAAAGCTTTATGTAATTAAAACATTTTAAATGCCATATTTTGTAGATCTCTGAAGTGTTTGAAGACCACCTATTTATCTAAAATATATCTGTCTAATCATGAAAACATACCTAACATGACTACAAGTTTGATTGTAATAGGTGACTAACCACTAACCTGCATTTAATTATCCAAAATAGCTTTCAAGGACTAGAATTTTACATTTTTAAATGAGCTGCATAGGTACAATACCTTACACAAGAGTAGCAACATACATTCAGTATCACGGCTTCTTGGTAGCAGCATTTTCTCAGTTGGGCTCTGTTTGCTGGTGGTGAGCAGAGGTGTGGCTCCTTTAAGAGATGCCTTCCTGGTTCAGTGCTAGTGGCAAAATCTACATGGAACTTTTCAGAGGCCCTGCTATCAGACGCTTAAATGGAGTTTATGAGCAGTGGGTGGCACACTACCCAGTGGTGGTATGGACCCAGAAACTTCCCAGAGTTGGCAGTAAATGTACCTCTGCCATGAGACTAGGCTCCCAGGGAACCGAGGTGGGAGAGCCAGCCCACAGCACACCATAATGTAAGTTACACAATAGTTTAAATTTTGCTCATGCAGAAAAAAATATTACAGATATGCAATAAAGAGAGATTCAGATGGAAAAAAATCTCTAAACTGGTTACAGTGTATTTAAAAGTATACATAGGCTTGGGAGAGAAAAGAGAAGGTATAGACAGTCATAAAAAAGAAATATATAATTTTAAAATAATGAAGTCCTTAAAAAGGGAGTAATGTAATATACAAGAAATAAGCCACATAAAGATGGAAGATACACAGAGAGTCTGGATACTGTATGTTATGTGTTGTCTTTGAATTGTTTGACTGCTGAGGAAGGAGCANCTGCTGCTAAGACACATTTGATTGTAAATGCTGCTGGATTAAACCAACCTATATATTTTAAAAATGTTTGACTTCAAAATGGAAGTCAAAAGATTTGTTACTTTGGGAAAGAGGGTCTGCCTTTATTTCCACAGAAAATAAAAGGCTGTGGATTCATTCAAAGTTAAAGAAAATCAGGTTTGATTGAGGAAGACCCCTTGAAAATCTTGGCTATAAACAAATAAATAAACCTAAAAGAACTACAAGGCATGTGATATATATTTTACCTGCTCAAACACATAACAAAAAATTATCTTTGGCTGACTTACTTACAATGCACAGTCTATACTTGTATTAATGTAAATATGTATGTTACCTTTAAAAGTTTATGTATTTTCAGAACAAGAGGACCAAACACCAATGAAAATAGATGGCCCAGGTGATCTAGCATTTCAATATGCCTCTGTTACAGTTTCCTGAGAATTCTGCATCCAGAACAGCTTCAAGGTTGCTGGCTGAGATGAGCCAGCCTCACAGAATACTCCAGTCAGGACTCAACCATAATCCTAAATTTTCTCAGGGTTCCTCAAAGATAACAGCACCCACAAACAACAGTAAACAGTCTAGAGAACTATACTCACATTCCCAAAAATTGGGTTATGGACATTTATTATCATTTAAGGGAGGTTGGTTGCAAGTTGTTATTGGTGATAGTCAAGAAAAAAGATAAGCAGAGGATTTAAATTCAATGATCTCTTTCTAAAGGAAAAAGAGAGGGATAGGATATAGAAATGATAAAAGGGTAGATTATTGAATCTACTTTAATCCAAAACACAGCTCTTAATCTCAAGATATTTATCATTAGTATGGAGTTTAGTTTATTGATACAAATTTAAAGTTATTTCTGTTATACTATATGTATGTTTTTACTCTTGTTTGGAGTATTGTGCTTATGTAACTTATTTAAAACTGTAATATATAATTAAGAAATGCAGATTTATAGTCATCTATAATAATCAAACTTACAGTCTTATTAGGTATGTTTTCAAGGTGAAACAGATATATTTAGATAGATAGATGGTCTTCAAACACTTGAAAGATCTACAGAATATGGCACTTAATATGTTTAATAACCTAAGGCTTTTTATGACAGTGATGTAAGATGGATTTTCTAAATGGTCTTGTTAAATAAAACACAGAAGCAGAGATAGGGGTGAAAGTCTGACAGAGATCAGAGGAATTAGGAACAGCCGCCAGCCTCACCTTAACAATGCCGCTGCTTCCAAAAGTGTGTGTGTCTGACTTCCTATGCCTCCATGTCTATATCCCTTTCTGTTCTGTTCTCCNNTTGGCTCTTTCAGCCTGGCTACATCACTTCCTGCTATTGCCCATCTCTGTCACTTCCTGCCTGTCTGTATAGACCTCCAGAATTCTATGGTTGATGCTGGGATTNAAGGCGTGTGTCTCCACNCTTGACTTTTTTTCTAGTGTGACCTGGAACTCACAGAGATGAATTCCTGCCTGCTAGGTGATAGGATTAAGGGCGTGTGCTAATTGTAAGACTAGCAGCTGACCTTGTGCCTCTGATCCTCAGATAAATTTTATTGGGGGACATAGATAAAATACCANCACATTGTGAGTCACATCTGCTCCTGGCAACACCAATCTACCTTAGAGAAGATGATGAGCATTGAAGAAACTCTGTATGGAGTTTGTTTTCTTTATGTCAAAAGCTAGCCATTTGGGCAAAGAAACTGCCCTTGCCTCAATTGCTGACAAAATACTGTCCAAACTGGATTAGCAGGGTGCAAAGGAAAGTGACTGCCAAACTTTTCCAAGACGAGGTAGGACAGTCCTTCAAAATTCCCTGCTTCTCAAAAATGTGTCAGATATGCTAGGCCTGTGAGCCAGAGTTGGATGCTCCAACATTACAGAAGAACTTTAGGTGACTGTCCAGGCAGCAAGATGTCCCTGCCATTAGGAAACATTTCACCCTTTTGGGGTCTTTTCTGGAGTTGAAGACTAGATAATCATAGTTAAAGTTTTCCTTAGTTATGATAAAAGGTAAATTAGGTATAAAATTTTGAGTTATAAAAATAAGATAAATAATAGTATTTTCTCTACAATTGCCAAATACAAATGGACTGACTATTGTAACTGTAATTCTTACTTAAAAACTGTTTTGTTATATATATGTTACTATGATAAGGTTAAAACCTTCCTTTTTAATTAGACAAAAATGCGAAAATGCTGTGGAATAATCCTTCTGTACACTGTGAATATATATTACTCTCATTAGTTAATAAAGAACTGACTGGCTGGTAGCCAGGCAGGAAGTATAGTCAGGGCAGACAAATTGAGAATGCTAGGAGGAAGAAGGGTGGAGTCAGTGGAGTCACCAGGAGACACGGAGGTAACAAGACATACTGGAGGACAGGTAAAGCCACAGGCCACGTGGCAATACACAGATGAATAGAAATGGGTTAATTTAAGCTATAAGAGCTAGTCAGTAATAAGCCTGAGCTATCAGCTGAGCATTTATAATTAATATTGAGTCTCCATGTCAGTTATTTAGGACTGGCGGCCTGGAAAAAAAATGTGACAACACCCACACACTCCTGCCCTGAGACATTTCCAGAAGGAATGTGCTGAGATCACAGTATGGAGAGTGATGGCAGCTCTGCTTCACTGAACCTCATGGGAGATCTGGAAAACTCTACATTCTTCTTAATCTTTGTTTGCTATTGGAGTGAAACAAGTCATTCCTCTCCTTAGGTGGGTCCTGAGTCATGCAGCATGAAACTAGCAGCAGAGGGGACACTTAAATCCCACTCCAAGCAGGAGTGGATGGGAACTGTCCCAGTGCCGTGTGGCCTCATGTGATTTCTCCTGGTCTTAGTTCTGCATGGCCATATGACTAAGTATATGTACTCTTGGATGTCTTCCTGGTTATTTCAACATTTCTATCACAAATTAGAGGAAAATATCCAGGATGTTGCTTCTATTGTAGATGTACGTGATTTCTGAAATGAATCCTGTATCCTGACTTCCCTGGGAGCCTTTGGCGATAAAGGAGACCTGTGTGAATGTGCACATCATGAAGCTGTGTTTAACCAGTTCACAAAATGTTAACTCATAGCATAAGCTACAGAGATGGTTGTGCCTGAGTTTGAATAACTTAGTTAAGCCATGTAAAAGCAACTTCTGTTAATATTTTCTCACCTGGTAAGTAGCCAGTTATAGTTCGTCCTTCAAGAGATCTGGGATGTTGGCAAAGCACCTGAAGCTCAGTCCTGAGTAACAGTTGTTGTTTATGTTCTGGGCTGTGTGGCAATACTCAGAAAATAATTAGTGTGGGCTCTGCTTTCAGGCACAGTATCCTTACTGAGGTGGGACACACATCCATGAGAAGTTAACACACTGAAAATCAGAGTGAGATTCAGAGAGTCGGTCAAAGCTTCAGACCTAGGGAAGGGTGAGAGCATGGCCCACGAGTGAACTGGGAAGGGGTGAGAGCTTGCATTGCCCACGAGTGAGCTGGGATCCCCTCTCTGAGAANGGCATGTGCTGCATTCCAGGAATGAACAGTACTGGGGAAAAGGTGAGGCATGTCTCTAGAACAGTGAGTTTATTCCTGGTTCCTCTTTTGTTCTCTATAGTTAGTTTCTTCAGATGTATGACTGATTAACAGAACTGAAAGACTCAAAGTGAAGTGTAGATTTCTGCACCATTTTCTGCCCATCTCCTTGTCCCCTCTCCACACTCTCTCTATTCTGCTCCATAAATGCGCCTCACATCACGGGATCCCCCGTGGTGAGGATCCCAGACTGTGCCATCCCATTCTGCTTGGCTGCTCTGGTCCTGGGCACTGTCACCGTACAGTTCTCTAGGGAAGCTTTAGGGCTGCCTATTTATGTCCTTCTTTTCTCTTGGGATCACAATCTTTTGGTGTTTGTCACACAGTGTCTTGCCTTTGTCTTATACTTGTCTAGAGTAAAGGTGATTTGTTCCCTGCCAATTCATTTTGGCCTAAAGCCAAGGTCCTCATTGAGTTCTATGAGAAGGCACCGTGCCTCCTGCACCTCAGGGACCCCAAGAGTTTCAGAGCTCAAGGGACATCTAGAGCTCATCTGATCTAAGTTGTTACAGGAATCTAGCAGGTGATATTCAAGGGTAGAAAAAAAAAACATACAGTATAATTTTTTCCCAGTCAGGAAGACATCATAGTCCAGTCACGTTGATGAGAGATACCATGGGTTTTAAAATAGAACTGATCAGCAATGACAGAAAAGTGTGATGGTAATAATTTACTAGGCCTTGTAACCGGTTAAATTGGGTTTGGTGGGTAGGCCAGGCTATTATCTGCATAGCAAAATGGATCATTCATACACACACACACACACACACACACACACACACACACACACACACACACACACAGAGTTTTGTCCTGTTGGCCATGAGTTTCCATTCCCATAGGACTTCTTTCCTCGCACAGATGTCCCCAGGTTTTAGTCGCATTTTTGCTACTTTATTCCTTTCTAGAGGTTTCTGGTAGTCTATGATGTTTGCCTGCCTACTATCTTCTATTCGGTACCCTCAGTTTTCTTTTTAAAAGCATCTAAATTGAAAACCCCTTTCCTCTGGGCTGCAAAGATGGCTTGGTAGTTAACAAGCACACTTGTTGTGTACAGAAGACCNGAGTTTGATTGCCAGCACTCACATGATGGCTCACAGCAGTCTGTAAGTCCAGTTCCAGAGCATCTGATGCCTTCTGGTCTCCATGGACACTAGGCACACAGCATGGTGCGTGCGTGCGTGTGTGTGTGTGTGTGTGTGTGTGTGTGTGCAGGTAAACGCTGAAACAGAAAATAAAAATAAATCAATCTTTATTTGACAAAAGTTTTGTAAATTGTTCATGTCCCAGAAATATTGCTTCTGGATCTAGAGACTTGAAATTGTTTAAACAAGGCAAATAGTGTTCAAAGAACATACAGACCATGTGACCTCATGGGATAGGTTCTGCTATGATCTCTGCTGCACCCAAAGGAGAGAGAAATCGATTCACAAAATCTCCCAGTGGTGGAGAACCTTTGAACCTAAAGGTGTTTCTGTTTGGTGCCTGTCTCAGCTTCTTTTNCTAGTGCATGGTGAAAGCAACTTCAAAGGGTTTATTTTCACTCACAGTTCACAGCGTAGTTTGTCATGGTGGAGAAGTCAAACCATCAGCTGCTTGAAACAGCTGATCTCATCCAAGTTGTGGTTTGAGTAAGAATGGCCCCCATAGGGGCATAGATTTGAATGCTTAGTCATCAGGGAGTGGCATTGCTTGAGAAGAATTAGGAAGTGTGGCCTTGTTGAAGTAGATGTGGCCTTGTTGGAGGAAGTGTGTCACTAGGGGATGGGCTTTGAGGTTTCAAAAGCCTAAGCCAGGCCTAGTGTCTCTCTCCACCCAATGCTTGTGGATCTGGATGTAGAACTCTCAGCTCCTTCTCCAGCACCACGTCTCCCTGCATGCTGCCATGCTCCCTGCCATGAGGGAAATGGACCAAACCTCTGAAACTGTAGGCAAGCCCCAATTAAATGCTTTCTTTCTAAGAGTTCAGTGGTCGTGGTGTCTCTTCACTACAATAGAACACTGACTCAAGTACCATCATAATTATGAACAGAATGACCAGCGCATGCTGCTGTTGGGTTTCCTTTCTCCATTTATGCAGTCCAGGTTTCCAGCCAGAGAATGGTGCCTCCCACAGTGGGCAGGGCTTCCCACCTCAGTTAACCAGTCAAGATACTCCTGCCCCTGTATGCTCAGAGCCCATCTCCCCGGTGATTCTAGGTTTTGTCAGGTCAGCCGTAACACTGTCACAGAGCCAGAGTTCTAATTTCTTTTAATATGCCGTAGATTTGGTTTCCTATTTCTCTGCCAGCTCAGGCTCAATGACCTGTTAGCAACATCTGTTACAACCTTCCAGTAAGTGATCCCTCACCAGCCTGCCAAAACCACTTTATGTTAAGATGGAGCAGTTAGCCTTCCTTCATTCACCAGCTGATAGCATTAGCCATGTCCTAACTCAAGTGCTGCTAATTCTGACTGCTCTTCAGATGGCAATAATACATGTCTGCTAGCAATTTTGCCACTGGGAAACTACTTAAAAATGAAATAATATAGAGTAAAGATTATCTTCCACAGAAGCCGCAGGCTGTGGTCCAGCTGGACCAACAATGGCTGTCTACCAACAGAAGATCCAAGAATCAGGTAGTTGTTCATTCCACAAGGCTGGATGTCTCAGTAGGTCTTCAGATACACGGGAATTCTGAAGAAGTAGCTCTAATGCTAGTGAAGGAAATGGACTTGCCAGCAAGAATGAGAGCAAGCAGGCAAAGAGCAAAACCTTCCTTCCTCCATGTCCTTTATACGGGCTGCCTGAAGAAAGTGTGGCCCAGGTTACAGGTGGATCTTCCCACCTCAAAAGATCTGGATTAAGGTGAGTCTTCCCACTTCACAAGATTTAATTAAGAAAAATTCCTCATGTGTGCCCTGGTGCTTGTACTTTAGTTAATTCTAGATGTAGTCAAGTTGATAAGCAAGAATTGCTGTCATAGGCACAATAATATTAATAATGATGCATGTGTATGTGGTTTGCTGTATGAGTGGGACAGAAGTGTTGACATAATCACATTATTTCATCTGTAACGATGTACCGCAGCGCTGCTCCCAGTTTTCCTAATTTTGGCACCAGAAATTTCTTAATTTCTTAATGCCTCTGTTTTGGGAAATCAGGATGGTTCTTGAAAGATTCCTNTGGATTGTAAGGCAATAGATCAGCAGTGCTTGGCACACTTTTCTGCAGTCATATAAAAGAAATTTGTACTTACACCGTCCAGCACAGTAGTCCCACATAGCCTACTGATACATGAAATGTGGGTGAGGTAATCAAGGACCTGAATTTTCAGTGTAATGAACTAGAGTTTAAGTAGACACATGCCTCTCTGGTGGCTTTGATGGGACAGCATGTTTCTAGACAATGTCACAGAGCTTTGTGTGGCAGTCTGGAGCTTCATGTTCTGCCCATTGTCATATTGACAAGATAATATAATGAAACTATCAAGGATATCAATGAGACTCATCCTCATCACATCCAGAAGTAAGAGGATAGAACCAGTCAGTGGTAACTCAGCTGAGTTTCAGTGGCCACAAACACATCAGACTTTAAACCCTGCAGTAGCTAGTGTGTTGTGGTTTTTCCTTGTGGCATAAACAGCTGTGGATTTTCAGGGGTGTGAATATCAGACCACAGCATGCTGATACAGTAATTTAAGATGTTCTACCAAGTCCCAACCTACAATAAGAATTCTTTAAAAAGTTTCACCTTTAAGAAAAACAAAAGGAACTGAAGTTTACTTTATTATATCAAAGCAAGATGTCAGCAGAGAGAAAAACATGACCTAACATCCTAAAGGAGAAAGAGAATTTTCTGGAATCCAATGTTGAAAATGATCCATCTGTCCAACATCAAAGCAGTGGGTTATAAATCTTACAGATAGCTGATCATCTCAAATCCACAAAGGCAGGAGTTGAAAGAGGAGTTAGAATATCAGAGAAGGCAAAGGACCCGCACCCTGAAGGAGCTGGAGCTGGGTACAGAATGACATCTCCCCTGAGATTCTTGTGGGACTTGCTGTCCTCATGAATACTAACGAGCAGGCCAGGCCCCAGCCCAGGCATTAAAGTGCTGACACAGCAGCAGCTCAGGACATTTCAACATTGTTGAATATTCANGATCTCAGTGCTAAAGAACTCAGGTAGACCTTTAAATGTCAGAACAAACCACAGCTCCCACTTCTGTGTGCCCCACTTATAAATTCTTTGGCACTGTTCCACTTTTTAAAGAAAAGATGAAATTTTAAATTTCCAAGTGATTTAAGTGATTTTTTTTTCTAAATCGACCTGACAATAAAAACAAGAGCTCATCTTGTGCAATGCTAACGTAGGGCATTTATTTAAAGGCTATTCATTAAGTTCACTGTGGTCATTTTCTCTTGGACATCAGTCATCTTCAGTTGCAAGACCCGAACACTGTCAGGCATTTAAGAATGTCAAGATTTTGCACTACATTCTTGTGTGTTTCTGTAGTACACCAAAGCCCTAACAGCCCTGAACCAGCAGTGAGCACACACCAAGGGTAGTACTGTATTAACTTTTCCTGGGGAGTCACAAACAATGACAGAGCAAACCAGTTTCACTAGCGACCAGCTTGGTGACATCAATGAGTTTACTAGGCTTGCTGTTACAAAGCACAGGTGAGGGGTGAGGGGTGACTCCCACCCAGTTGCTATGCCCCNCCCCACCCCATCATGGAGGCAGTCCTCATGGAAGCTGGATCGTGGAGCCCCACTTTCTATATGTGTAGCATTTTCCAAGATCACTTGCTGCTGGTGGAGGCAACATCTAGAACTTCAGGTGGGGATCTCCTGACTCGCTCTCCTGAATCACTAGGAATATCAGTGGTTCTATTGTTATTGCCACAGACCTGGTACCACTGCATGTTTTGCTCTAGTTGCCATGGCTACTGGAGCAAAGTCTAAAATAGCACCATGTTATGGAGGAAAACATTGCCGTACAACGGGTAGAAATTGCTGTTTCTGAAATCGCCTTGAATAACAGAAGAAGCTTCCAAGTGTATGTTACCAGAAGGTTGTTGTGCAGGAAGTTTTAGCTGCCAGGTGGATAATTACTGCCATCTCCAGAAAGAGGGTCCCGGTAATGATCCAGCACATGTGTAAAGATTATCTTACGTGTCAAGTGTTAACCTTGGGGNCAGGGCTGAATTATGACCGTAGTTAGATGGGGCCCTTAACACTGTGCATCTAAGGTGCTGAGCCCACCTCCTCCCCCAGCAGCTCTCTGGAAGTCCTGTAAGCCAGCTGTTGGTGCTGGGGTCTTACACTCCTAATTTATGATCCTACTCAGTCCCAGACCCCTGGTTCCTTCTCATGTGGGCTATCCCAGACATGAAAGGATATAAAAGTCAAGTATTTTCCTTTGTTTGGGGATTTCTCTGAAGGAACCTCCAGACTTCCGCCATCATCCTGTGTGTAGTAGGGCTCTCCTATTTCTACTACTTTAAGCTATTGCTCTTTTTCCCCCTTTTCTTATTTATTTATTTATTTATTTACTTACTTACTTACTTATTTTGCTGGGACAGTGTCTCACTGTATAGCCCCAGCTGGCCTTGAACTCACAAATGTCTGCCTTCCTTGTTTCACTAGTGCTGGGTTAGAGGTATGTGCCATGGGAAGGTGCTCCTCCTGTTCTCCCCTTTTCTTCTATTAAACATTTCATAAGATGTGTTCTCCTTTCCCCCTGCTCTGTCCGTCCGCCAGCCTTCCTCACCCAAGTGTACCTTTTTTTTTTTTTAAACACCTCAAGACCAGTTTTTGCTCCACAGATATTCTTGGATGCACAGTCTTCCACTGGAGCACAGTTCACTACTGCACTCCCAGAGAAAACTCTCTCCCTCTCCTGGCAGCTAACAATTGTCAGTAGCTTCACAGCGAGGGGCGGGATTGTGTGTCCAGCTCCCCTCCATGCGGGGCTTTGTTCTGGCTTGCTGGCACAGGCTTTGTACAACTGAGCTGATTATGTGCAGCTGCCCTGCTGTGTCGAGAATATCATGTTCTCTTGTAGTCATCGACTACCTCTGGCTCTTACACCCTTCTACCCGCCATCCTTCAATGATCCACAAGCCTTGTGGAGGGCAGTGTGGCATAGCTGTTCCTCCTCAGCTGTTAAAGGGAGGCCTTTCTTTCCATTTAAGGCCCTACCATGTTGTCTCAGATACAAACTATCCATTTTGTGCTCACTTATCTCAAGGCCTGCTCATGGCTCACATGGTAGTGATGCCCTTTTCCCTAATAAAGCTAATTCCTGAAGGGTAAATTTGTGTCAGCTCCTTCCAGAACTAATGCAGCAGCTGCCACCCTTTTCTCTATTTGAGAATAATAACAAGGGACACTCACAAACTAATGGCTTTCTGAGTAGAGCTGTGCATGCTTCACACACATAGACTCATTTAATCCTATAAGAATGTAGTCCAGTACAATTCTAAATACTCTATGGGGTAAGGATTATGAAGGAAAAATTGAGGCACACAGAGTAGTTAATTTGGCAAAGTTATTATCACAGCTCATAATTGTGAAAGTGGGATTTGGACCCTCAAGTGTCTGACACCAAAAGCTGTTCTTGTTTAGGCCACATAGATAGAACCTCAAGTCCACATTTGGTGACATTTCGGACAGTCCTCCTTCGTTCAATTTGCTTTGGGTATTTTATAGTGATGATAGATCTCATTACAGTACAAGCATCTTGAAGTTCGCCAGAGATTTGTTCTTACTTGATAGTTCTCATGCTTAAGAGCAAAAGTTCAGGGCTGCAAGGGGTGATTGGAAACCCTACTCAGCTACTCAGACACACAATCTCAGTTTCTTCCTTTGCAAACTGGGATGAACAGTTCCACTCCCAGGAACAGGATAACTGTTAAACAGCCCAGCACCTGGCAAGTGACAGGCTTACAGCAGATTCTCAGTTACTGTTTATGTTGT